>JBBMEG010049987.1:0-16972 GCA_037832605.1 Cyclanthera cordifolia
GTAGTTTAATATTTATAATATTATTTTTAGTTAGTGAATTGGGTTGTAGAGTCTAAAATTGACTAACCAAAAAATCTAAAAAAAAAAAAAAAAAAAAAAAAAAAAACTATAATCCAACCTGAGTCAAGGGTGCTCTTGAATTGTTACCCATGCATGAATTTTGATTAAAATACCATTTATTTTCATTTTTATTCATATAATTTTTTAACTTTCAAGTAGTCTATATATTTTTAAGTTAAGTTATATCTATGCTCAATAAACTATCAAAAAAATCAAATTTAATTACTGAACTTTCAAATTTATTTAATTTTAATCTCTAAACTTTAATAAAATGTTAGAAGTTGTTTTTAAAATTTAAAATTAGTTTTTAGGATAAACTTGAAGTTAACACCTATTAATATTGGTTCAACAATTTTAATAATTTTAATATAAATAAATAATAATGTCGTGAACATATTTTTAAAATTTATAGAGTTGGTAAAATTTAAAAGAAAAATTAACAAAAAAGTCCAATAAGACTAAAATTTAATTCATTTTGAATGTGTATGAACTACAATTAAACATTTGAAAATTTATAAATCAAAATGAGACAAATTTAAAAGTTTAAAGATCGAAATGAAATAATATTTAATGATAGAGATCAAAATGACGTTGTAACAATGATTTTTTTAACTAGTTATTTAACCAAAAAAAAAGTTTGAATTGAGAATTTAGTAAAAAAAAAAAAAATTTACTAAATATTCCAAAAAATAAACATACATTCAAACTAGATTTTTATTACAATTACTACTTCTAAATATTCAAAATTATCATTTTAAATATTGATGGTAAAAACGACACCAAACAAGTTTTTTACTATAAATATTACTAATCATTATTTATAAATATTTAAAATAAATCATTATTATAAATAATAATTATAAATAGTCTTAAAAATTATAGACAAATAAAATTTTTATCATAATAGTTACTTATAAATACTCAAAATAAAAATTGCATTATATTCAGTAACTATAAATACTTTTAAAAACTACGTTTAGTTAAATATTTGACTTTAATAATTACTTTTAAATAATCAAAATAAATCAACAATTTAAAAATAAATTATAAATAATTTTAAAATTTCGTTCCAAACATCCTAGAAGGAACGGTCGGTTTAAGGGTAATACGAGGCCACAAGCCGTCTGAAGCAGCAATCAGCGGGAAAAGGCGAAAGGCAGGTTAGAGAAAATGGAGGGAAAGTTCAAGTCTCTTTCATTGTTGGGTGCCGGAGCACTCTTCGGTTCCGTTTCTACCTTCTTCATCCTCAAGCTCATACACAGGCAAGTTTACCAATCGAATCACTTCTTTGATTTGCTGTAAATTTCAATTTTCAATCCATCGATCGCACTCACAAAGTTCTATGTACAGCTCGAGTAACAGTCGGAGAAAATGAAAACTCATAATATAGACAGTCTTTTCTCTAGATAAGGGTTTTATTGTTTGAAAGAAACAATAGAACTTCTGGTAATGTTTTGTTTCCTCTTTTCTATCGTATATTTGTGTTTATCAATGATGAAGAAAGGGTTCTAATGATACAAAATGGAAAGACTGGTAAGTTTGATTGAGCTAGCTGGCTATGATGGTAGTTTGGTAATTAGTTGTCAATCTTTGCAGACGGATAGCAAACCTAGCGGAAATCGAGGCAACAAGGCTGCGTGGTAAGTAGTCGTTTCATTGCAATAATGCTGAATACATGTTTCCATCCATCCCATAGCTTATTGCATTTGTAAGATTATGCGCTATTCTATGGAAAACTTAATTGAACACGACTCTGCACAGAGTCCATTTGTTGATGAGTTACGCTTCAGTTTTCTGCGTTATTTTTGTGAAATCTGCAGTTGAACTTTTAGTGAACTGTGACTTATTGTTCGTTGGCGTAAGTATACTACAAGAGTCGTGTTAATTTTTAGAAGGAGGTCTTCTTCTATGATTTGATCCTTCAATATTACGCCTCAGAAGTACTCTACTAGGATACTGTTTAAGTCTTCCGGGTTTAGAGCATTAAAACCTAAAACTATCCAGGGTTGACCAAATGGTCGAGAGGGTTTTAGGGATCCAAGAGGTTATGCTTATGAGTTGATTCTATGTGATCGCCTACTTTGGAAATAATTTCATATGATTTTTCTTGATATTTAAATGTTGTCTAGTTAGGCGGGTTGTCTCGTAAGAATAGTTGAAGTATGTGTAAGCTAACCCGGAAACTCATTGATATAAAACCAAAAACATTATACGCAAACAGAACATCAGTCAAATGAGTCAAATGAACAAATGAACGATGATGGCTTTGATTTGTTGTGAAAAGATTTATTTGATGGGAACTGAACTTGTTGGGGATTGTTGAAGATACTCATCTTGTGGCTATTTGTCCCACATTGGAAGGGTGAGGATTCTTCAACACATTTATAAGATAAGGTAAGCTACTTCTCTCATAGCCGATTGGTTTTGAGATGAATACCCACACATTCTAGTAGAACTATTTGTACACTTCCTCTTATTTTTCTCATTTTTCCTTTCTCAGTTGCTTCAAAGCCTTCTTCCTCAACTTGTGCTGCAATTTTTGTTTATCTTGCTACAAACTCCATTTTGCTAATATTTTCTTCCTTTCCAAAACCTTCCAGAAACTCAAATTTACCAAAAACCAGGCCTAAGGCTGCTATTGTAAGTTTGTTTTTACTTTTCCTTTTTTTTTTGTATCCTCGTCAAGTTTTGCTGCAACTTGATGACTTCTACTGATAATAAACAAGCATTAGCTTGTAATCTAGCTCCATTGGCTGTCACACAATGAATATTACTGGTGGATTGAGTATGCATTGTGGCGCTCGGGTTGAAGTTTAGTATTTGAATTAACCCTTGTATCCATAGCTCAAGTGAGGGACTCAGGAAGATTTGAATGGATATTTCTTTTATTTTACATGCATATTTTTTAACTTTGGCTAGAAGGCCATTTCATCATTGAAATGCTCTGATCAATCAGACAAGGATTGCAATTTTTTCTTGATTGAAATTGATGTCCATGGTTTGTAGATTTTCTGTTATTAGTGTAAGTCATGAGAAATGAGTAATGGCATCAATGCTATGCTCATGCCTCAAAATGCAGTAGTTGTTGTTGTGTGTGTGTGTGTGTGTTTTATCCTGTTTCTGTGTAAGGTATCCGGCAATCTTCCACCTGCAAACACAACGAAAACAGAGCCAAGAACACTCTAACATAGGCCAAACAGCAGTGGTGGATCCATACTTGCCACCAAGGGTATATATTAACAATTTGCTAGACAAACCTCAAGAGCAAACAGAATAACAAGAACAAAAAAGGAAGGAGATAGCTGTAATTCTCTCCCTCGACTCAATGTCTAAATCTAACAAAAAACAAGCCTCCTCCAAAATACCCCCTCCCCTCATACAAAAAGCACTCCCTCACTCACCTTGTACATCCTCCCCACTAATAGAATGGTGTGCACTAATATTCCCGTCTAATGACCTTTTTGCCCCTTCCTTGGTGCGTGTGTATAATAGGAGGCCTTATATTCTGTTGGATCTCACTCAAAGCAAGTTCTTGGGTATTATCATTAATTCTGTTGTCTAATTCATGATTCCTGCTTTGGTACATCCTGTGAATTTGTTTTTACTATGTTTTTTTGTTTAATAAATCAATAATATGATTCTTACCCTGATTTTCGAAGGTAATGGACATATAGTTGAAGCAATCGTAAAGGACGGTTCTGTAGTTGGGTGCACTGGTCGTGGCATTTCTGATGTAGACCTTCTAACTGATGAAATTGTTTCCGAACAACTAACAAGGTATTTTTTTCATTTGGTTTTGGTAAGTAGTATTTATTATTATGATGGATTTGAAATGATTTTTTGGAAAATTTTATTACTCTTAGTTCTTTGATCTAACTAGGATTTAGTTTTCTACGAGTTACATTGACAACTTAATGTAGTAGTATTAGACGTCCCAGATTATTCTAGAAAGATGAGAGTTGTGATTGTATGTACTTCTAAAGAATTCAAACGAGAAATTGGTATGCCAATACAATATGATGACAATGTTGTGGTTGTTATTGATCAAGAATATGATGATTCTTATCCTAGTTAGAATATGCCAATACAATATGATGAGTTTCTATTGGATTTCATTCTTGATCAATAACAACCACAACATTGGCATCAATAACAACCCTAAACCCTAAACCCTAAACCCAAAGCATGATTAGTTCATGATTAGAAAGAGAACTAATACTACTAAGACCCCGAGTTATTTTAGGCCAAAAATATCCATGAACTAATACTACTAAGTCCCTTTATTTTTCATAATAGTCCTAAGGCCCTGAACACCTTTGAGAATCTAATGTAAATAGCTGTAATTCATGGATATTTCTTATCGATCAATCTTTAAGAGTCATCATTTGGGAGATTTGAGCGAATAGGAAGTACGTTTTTTTTTTCCAGATAAGTGCAGAGAGATAGACAGAGACGGGTATTTTTGGCCTCAAATAGGCAAAATCCCTATACTTCTATCTATAGATTATTTATTCATTCATTTATTTATCTTAGCCAATTGAAATTTCTTGTTGCTATCTTTTTGTTACCCAGAAACTTCTTCTGTATTGCTGTGTTATCATTTTTTTTAAATGATAGCGTTTCCCCTTCCAGCTCTGTCCAGTTTTTCAGATTGGAAATTTTGTTTTCTAGTCTCTCAAAACCCTCATCCTTAACTAAGCTCCATCTAAGTTTTCAATTTTAAAACTCATGGAAGTGTATTCAAAACTGAGATTCTGAGTGGGAATTTTCATACTTCAGCAATCATTTATACTCTTGACTTTGTTGTCATCAAGGAGAATCTAGGATGAGAGAAGCACACAAGGATAGTTGCCCATCCACGTCTTCCCAAAATCAAATGTAGGCTCCATAGCCAAGTTTATGTGATTTAAACCACTAGTTACTTTTCTAGGGTCCAGGCATGATGCAAGTGTGAAAACTATGGCTGGATTTGTATTTATTTTGATTGTTTGTTTTTTTAGTCTTTTTAAACTCAGATTAGTTAATCTTCCTTAGGTAAATATTGTTTTAAGCTTTTTAATCAATTCCCTGTCCCAAAAGTCTAGTTGAATATAAGGCAATTGGTTCTTTGACGTTCACAATAAAATTAATGAAATTATAATTGTATCAACTAACAGAAACAACTTAGTTTTTTCTCATCAAGGCGTGTTTATGTTTGGCATTAATCTGCTTTGCTTTTGACATGTTAATGATACACCTATTGTCATTAGGAACATTCAGTTCTTTGGACTTAGCTCACAGAAGAATGTGACTGCATCTTATGTTGTGGTAATTGGTCTTGGTGGTGTTGGGAGTCATGCTGCTATGATGCTTCTGCGATCAGGGGTTGGCAGGCTTCTCCTTGTTGACTTTGACCAGGTCTTATACATATCTTTCATGAAAATGGTGACTTTTGTAAACACTTTACTTAATTCTAGCTCCTTGTGGAATCATTGGCTTCCACTGCTTACTAATCTTCGAAGTATTTCTTTTCCCTCTAAATGAATGTGATTGCTGATAATTTTAATCATCTCCATGTCAAGTCTCAGCACTCATTTTTTTTTAAATCCAACATAGTACTTTTATATAGTTACTGACCAGGGTCTCGTGGCCTGATGGCCTGGAAGATGGACTGAATTTCAGTCTAATCCTGGTTATAGGTTTGATCCCCAGTTGGTCAAGAGAAGAGAATTTGAGAAAAATACTTTTGTATAGTACACACATTTTAGAATCTTTTTTTATACCAGAAACAATTTCATTAATTTTATGAAATTACAAGCAAGAAACCATAGGGGGTGTCTGTTTCACATTCTTAACGAACTACTAAAAATGAGCTTTTATTAACTCTTCTTCGAATATGTTTATCCAAATGAGCTATTGTAATCACTCAAAATAATCACTCATTTTTAATCACTCAAAATAATCACTCATTTCTAGCCAATCAAAATAATCGATCATTTCTAATCACTCATTTCTAACCCCTCAAAATAATCACTCATTTTCAACTACATCCAAACAAACTATTGTTGGCAACCACTCTACAAAAACCATCATCAAAATGAGCTATTAAATGCAACTCTTCTACAAAAACCATCATCCAAATGAGTTATTACTAAATCTCAAATTTCTAATCACTCGAAACTCCTCATTATAGTCACTCTACAATTTCACATCCTAGCACCTTCTTAAGGGTTATGAAAGGGATCTTCAACTATTTAGAAGTGATCATATCTATAGCTATAAAAAGAGGGAGATCGTTTGTACCAAAAAAATCAACAGAAATAATATTTTCAATATACAAGTTAAAGGATATAGATTTTTCTGGGAAGATGTGCACGTTCCATTCAGTTCTGATCTTCCAACAATAAGCTTGGATGAAATTTTCCCATAGGAGCTTTTGATGCTTTTAGACTTTTATGAATCTTCGTAGATTTGGTGTTAGTACATTATATCTACATCCAAATATATGAAAATAATGCATCTATATTCTCTCTTGTAGCATGTATACTCATTTGATTATTGCTTGAAAAGGTGTCACTTTCTTCTCTAAATCGACATGCTGTTGCAACAAGAGCAGATGTTGGTGTCCCAAAAGCTCAGTGCCTGAAGGAGCACTTCCTGTCCATCTTTCCAGAGTGTCAAGTTGAAGCAAAAGTGTTATTATATGATGCAACATCTGAAGAAGAAATTCTTTCTGGGAAACCCGATTTTGTTTTAGACTGCATTGACAATATTGATACAAAGGTGCCTATTTATCAGCAACGTTGTAGCTGATAATCTACTTAATAGGTTTTAAAAATGATTTAATCAGCTGCGGTTTTAGTATTGATGCTGAATTGAAATATTGAGACTTGAGAGATGATGCTATTAGAAAATTACCATACGATCAGTAATTTAAAAGAAGCATTAATTCAGTATTTATTGAGGTTATTTACCAAAAACATTTTTGTGAAACACTACACAGTTGTTGGTGAGGTATTTCTAGGGCCTCTGTTAAGCTTACATATGCGTGGAAGAATAGAAGGAATAACGGCCTTTTGGGTGATGATAAATTTTCCATGTAACAAGCCTTTTGGCCAAAGGAATAGTATGTTTATTTTCTTTTAAAAAAAAAAATCACTTTAAGCAATTCATGTCGTCATTTCTTACTTCAATTTATTGATGTTTATATTTGAAGGTGGTTTTCTAATAGGAATTTGTTTTTAAATGCTTTGTATATCATATGTGATAGGTATCACTTCTTGCTGCATGTGTACGTAGAGGCCTGAAAGTACTATCAGCAACAGGAGCTGGAGCTCGAGCTGACCCAACAAGAATTCGTGTGGCTGATTTAAGAGAGTCAACTAATGACCCATTATCTCGATCTGTAATGTTTCTTGCGTTTGACACAAATTTTCTTTTAAGCTAAATCTTTTTATAACCAGATTTGTCTTGAAGGCTGCAACAGAAAAAACCAATTATTTTTTTCTCAAAAAATAAAAACAAATATGTTTTGAATTCAACTCTTGATTTAGAGGATAGTTTGTCATTTATTTTGGTTGGGCTCATATAAACTTGCTAACCACTTTCTCTTTTATTTTAATGTTTGGAAATCAGTCGCTAACAAAGAATAATACTTGTAAGTGAAACTCTTAAATGCACTTGGAAAGATAATTTTTGTGATAAGTAGATAACAACTTCCTTTTCCTGTGTTGGGCTCACATTTACTAGTTTTCCATTTTACGATTTGCCTGTTAATTAATTAGACAATAATGCATTGACTTTTAAAAAAAAATCATTTTCAGAATTTAGTTTGTGGATATTTGTAAACTACAGGTGAGGCATCGTTTGCGGAAAGGTTATGGCATCGAAGGGGGCATTCCTGTTGTGTTTTCTTTAGAAAAACCCAAAGCAAAGCTGCTTCCATTCCAAGGACCAGGGGGGGAAGCTGAAAATCCTTCAGATTATCAGGTGAGGATGAGGAATTTCCCTGTGATATGAAAATATTTTTTTATAGCAAGACTAGCATGCTATGTGGCTACTTTATGTACTTGCTTCTGAAGTTAACAATTCTAGACTTGACAATGAAGGAATTGTTTTGAATAATAGTTGGTAGGTTTTGTAAAAAAAATAGTTGGTAGGTGGCAGCAGTCTGCACTGAAAGAGTATCACAGCAGTGAATAAAATTCTAAATTTTTATCATGATATCAGATCGTACCTGGTTTCAGAGTTCGAATCATACCTGTTCTGGGCACCATCCCTGCAATTTTTGGACAGATTATGGCCTCATATGTTGTGACACAACTAGCAGGGCTACAAGTGGAAACAGAGCCGGTCGTTAATTTGGACGTTGATCATTATAGGTTGCTTCATCAGCGACTCATTGAGCATGAGGAATCAGTGTATGGCACTGCCATGCAAGTCCAGGTGTGCAGACTTTCATCTGAAGATTTAATAATCTTGCAGAGTTATATTGATGCTTCCATTGTCCTTTTTTTTAATTCTTTTGGATTTGTTTGCATCCATGCTAGTAACTTGATTAATTTAAACATCCTTAATAAGTTGAAAGATGTTGACGTTTTCTGAGTTGGACATCTTCACTATGAACCTATGATTTTGAGTGTATTTGAAGTTCTTTTATTCCAGTTATGCACTTTTTAGTTTACATATCTTAATGACTCATCATCATTAGACCACATCTTTTTTTGTTAATTGCAGTCTAGCATTCTATTGTTGTTGGATTCCAATCGTTAGCATTCTTACGGCGTATCTGTGTATTATGATGCCATTTACTGTAGGTGGATGTTGAAGAAGTGATGTTTGTTACAAAAGAGCTCTGGCATGGAAGAAGTGCAAAAGACCAATCTGCAAAAGATGTTGGACGTGGAATGTGGCGAGCTATTAATGAATTAATGCTTGTGAGGTATGAATAGCTTTTCTCTTGGTTAATATTTGCTGGGATTTAAGTAGAAAGGTATCTTGGCCCCAATTTTTTTCGTTTCTCATTTCTCTGAA
This sequence comes from Cyclanthera cordifolia, assembly GCA_037832605.1. Lineage (NCBI taxonomy): Eukaryota > Viridiplantae > Streptophyta > Magnoliopsida > Cucurbitales > Cucurbitaceae > Cyclanthera > Cyclanthera cordifolia. Next base: position 9,073 of record JBBMEG010049987.1, read on the forward strand.
CATGAACAAATCAAAAAGTATATAATTTCTTTTGGGATTTATATATTTATTAGGGACAACGGCCCTATACGTGAATCTCCATATTAGTATGGTATTGTCCACTTTGAGCATAAGGTCTCGTGACTTTATTTTTTTGTTACCTCCAAAAGGTCTTACACCAAGGGAGGTTGTTGTTGTCTCATTAAAACGCATGACTTTTCCCCACTCTATCCGACGTGGGACAATCGTTTGAACTCTCAACATCCTCTCCTTCACCAAAGTACCACGAGCTTTCCTTCTTGGGTATGCCATCTAGCCAAATTACATTTGATCAGAGCTTCCGTCTTGAAGGCTCAACCACAGATTTAATTTATGACTTCACTCATTACTTTTTCATGTTGATATTCGAGGAGTTTAAACAAAGATTAGGAAAGGGTCATGACTTTGATACCATTTGTTAGGGATAACATAACAACCCTGCTCGGGATCTTCCACATTGAAATGTAATTGTCCACTTTGCGCATAAGCTCTCATGGCATTGTTTTTTATTCACCTAAAAGGCCATCAATGGAGATTGTTGTCATCCCAATCTATGACTTTTCCCTCTCTTTCTCACGTGGAACAATTGGTTGAACTACCAACAATATCTTGTTAGGAAGGTAAACATATATTTTACTCAGTATTCTATTAACTGCATTGATAATCTAGATTTCTGTTTCCCCAACATGGCGATGTGATGAGAATATGATGTGTTGGATGTCCTAATTATTTTTTTAATATCCGTGAGTGTTCAAGCTATCTGCTTGTGCGTCAACTCGACTATTCTCAAAAGGTATACCGTCTAACTTTACAATATTTGGATGTCAAGGAAACTCGTCGAAAATTAATTCCTTGGTAAATGACCAGTATGAATTGAACTCATGAACGTGATGTCCAAAATATTTTACTTACATAAAATGAATATTGCCAAAAGTTAACTGGATTTGTTATAGATGTTCAGTTTCTCTGGTGCTGACATTTTGTGTACAAATTAGGTGGGACCAATCGAAACCAGCATCCGTGGCTAATTTAATTCTTTTGAAATTTAAAGAGGTAATTCAGCTTTTACTCGTTCTATGGATTTCTGGAAGTTTTGCTGAAGATCGTTCTATTATGTTCTGCAACTCACCTGTGTTTCTGTCATTTCTTTTATCTTACTATTTGAAGTCATTCACTTTCTTGACAAATCATTCCCTCCCTCGAATGAAACTAAATATTACTTGTTTTTTTAAACTACTAACTATTACTTGTTTGCTGTCAATAACTTCAAATTTTCGAGGAACTCTGTTTTTTTTTTTTTTTCATTTTCTAATAGGAAGGTTGTTTACAAGCTGTTAATGTAGATGGCCGAACTCGTTTATTTAAAAATACCTTTTAAATCTTTAAGACCTAAAAGTAGACCGATTATGAAACTGACTAAGCTTTTACAGATACGTTTCTTTCTTTTGCACGATTACTTTACTCCTACAAAGTGCAAAAAGACCGTCATAGTCCTCTTACAACACTCAGACAAATGGGTGCTCATCCATTTTCCGAAAATTGATTCGACTGATCAAAATCGATCAAATTTATGGGCGTGCGGGCGGTTTTCAAGTGTACGTCGGTCGGTGCCCGTTAGAAAAATAATTAACCGAAACTTTTTCGGTCGGTGTCTGTTCGGTCGGTTAATAAAAAAAACCATTCATATAATATTAAGAATTTTCATATAACTACTTAAATTTCTTATTAAAGTATCGTAAAATTAACTTAATTTTAAATGTGTTTCTAAAAATTATTTGATATATTCATTTTACTAAAATTAATTCGCAAATGTTCAAATAAATAAAAAACGTAGGATAAATATGTTTTTAATAAAAAATTAAATGAATTAACCGATTTAGACATCTAAACCGACCGACTTAACCAATCAGCTGATTCGGTTTCGTTTCCAAGCATACCAATATGGTCGATTTAGTTCCAATTTTCACCAATGACATTGACCGACCAATGAACACACCTACTCAGACATATCATATATGCACTAGCATTACCGTGTAATCATTTTTATAAAAAAAGAATTCGTTGGATAAAAATAAATTTAAATTGCGAACTTCTGTACTCATTTTATTTTGGTGTTTCGTTTCTTCTGGTTTCATCTTGGCCCTAAAGTATCTATGCAAATCACAAGGAACTTAGTATAATTGATGGAAAATTGAGTTCTATGTTGTTCTTTGACGCAGGCTGATGAACATGAGTCAACAACCCTAGATAACATCAAAGAAAAGGAACCTCAATTCTTTATGAGGGTAACTGCTATTTTGAAGCGAGCTGAGATAGAATTTTCGTTGTGAAAAGATACACTTCTTTTTGAGATTAGATAAGGATTTGTTGTTTCATCCCAATATTGTCAGTTTTTTCTTCTTTTTAGTTTTCTTTAGATTTACAAGGACGTTAGTGGTGCTTTCATTTATCAAGCCTTACACTCGCCTGAATATATATTTTACAATTAAACTGAAATTTTGAAATTTTGGTCTAATCTAATGAATTAATTTTTGAGATTCTGAAATCTAGTTGCTGCTGCGGTCTCTCCGGTTCAGTGGTGTCATGAGCCGTCTTTCTTCTGCTTGTACAGTTGCAGAGTATCTTAAGCGGTTTGCTCTGATTTTCGACTCTCTTGGTATGAAATTTTCTCAATCTCCATCTTTTATCTTTCTGCTCACATGAAAATTTCAAATTATGACTTGTTTAATTAAAAGAAAAATGGAAGAGCTGTTTTGATTTTTGGACTAACTGTCGTGTGGGTATGTCTTTCAATTGAGGCTTTGATCATCATCTTTTTAGTCTTTGCAAAAATTGTTTTGTTTCATTACTATTAGAAAGCGTGGATATTTATCTGAAAATCAATTAATTGGCTATCCTCAAAATGCCCTTCTACCCATTTTGGTTTAAAGGAGTCTGGTACCATTATAGATACCATGAACATTCATCTCAAAGTTAATTAGCTAGGAGAAAAATCGCCTACTTTATCTTATAAATGTTTGCAGCACTCTCCATTTATCTAACGTGGGTTAATGAGATCTCAAAAATTACACTCTCAAATCTTCCTTTGCCCACCATGAATTTTCCAGAAACTCCTTTATTCATGTAGAACCAATCGAAGTAATGTATAGTATAATAATTTTTCCTCCCAACCACAAACATTAGAATGAACATAGTGTTATTATAAACATGAAGTTATTTTGTAAACTTTGACCTTCATTTCTGGTTGATTCTGGCTCTTGCGTTTCAGTGGATACCCTTTTCTTTACAACTCGTTATTGAAAGTGGAGGCTCCTTCATCCGCTCCTCTTTGAATTCCTAGCTTGTAATTGTTTTGGTTCAATGTTTATATTTGTTGTGTAAGATTATAGCCGGTAAAAAAGATATTGAGTCATTTAAATAAAATTTTTGAAGTATCTTCATATTAATACCAATGGATGTAAAAAGGTTTTTTAAGGCATTTATGTAAAAATGTTTAGAATAAAGTTGACCATAAAAGGGGCGACAAAGGAAACCTGTCTTCTTTTTTACGGTAAGATAAAAGGTTCTAACTTCCTATTTTCTTTTTTTCTTTTTTTTAAAAAAATTGTATTCAATAAATTTTGGATGGAGAGATGGGAAGCTATGACTTTTAGTCATAAGTATATTGTATGTTGCCTAAGAGCTATAAAAAAAAAAAAAAAAAAAATTTATGATTGTAAGTTAGAGGATTTTTGTTGGCGTGACTTGCATACATCTCATATTCTCAACTAATATTATTTGACATATTGTTTGACCCTACAACATTGAATTTCAAGAAAATTCATAAAAATTAATTTCTAGATAAATAACTTCTATGGATTGAATAATCCTATCGGGGGCGTTTGGGCGACCGCTTATGAACCGGCCGGTATGGGTTGTCTATGGTATATGTTATTTGGACCACTGGTTATCATACTCGGTGGTGTTGACCGAAATTTAAAAATCTTTCATCTTAATCCAAGTGCCGAGTTATCTTAACCGGTCCCAAAATTTAGTGAACTTCATTCTGAATTCAATAAAAAGTTTCTCTGCTCTGAATTTGATTTCTTCTCCTCCTAAATTCGTCTTCAACAATCAACACTGGTGATTTATGGGTATGCTCAGTTTTCTTCTTAAAAATCATTTTTCTTTCTTTTTTTTTTTGTTCATTAATTTTTTAATTCTTGGCCAGAATTTCGATATGCAGCTGTCAAAAGCTTGGAGGAGGAAAATTCAAAAGTTGGAGGGTACAGAGTAGAAGAGAAAAAAGAGATAATTTGTTATTCTTGTAAGCTTTAGTATTTGGGATTAACAAAACTAAAATTATGAAATTTATTATAAGAGATTAACAAAATTATTTTGTAAATTAAAATATTATAGACAATACATGATTTCTCATTATGTTTAATATTAATGATAAGATTAACAAAATTTATTTATTTAAAATATATCCCAACTCAATTCAAGTTTATATATATATATATTTATTTATTTAAAATATATCCCAACTCAATTCAAGTTTTTATATATATTAGATTACAAAAATTATTATTATTATTATTTTGTATATATATAAGATTATAATCCTCGTGGTTTGATAAACTCTTATAAATAGTACGATTTTATTTTCTATGAGATAGAAATATTATTTCTCTAGTAAATTTTATTAATTTCACTTTTTTATTTGAAGAAATAAGATGAATCCATGATACTTCTATTTTTATTTGTTCTCGATTTTTAAGTTATGAGTGCTATAGATCCTATCAATTTGCATTACACACCTACTATTTCGTAAGATATACGAGTGATATTTATATACAAATATATGTATATTTTCCACATCAAATTGATTAATTTGGTTTGGTAGGACATTTTTTTAGACCCAACTAAAATTTTAATTAATAATGAAAGTAAGATAAACATATGCGCGCACAAAAAAACTTAAATAAATAATGATTAGGTTTTTAGTTATTTTGTAATAAACATATATTAATAACTCGTTTGGATGATATTGTTTACAAAATGATTATTAAAGCGTATCTGTAATAAACTCTATGAATATGGAAACAAGCCCTCAATTATACTGGACAACATAATTATAATATTACTATACAAACACTAAACTCCAAAATTAGAATGAGATATGGTTTAATTTGTTTATAAGTTCCTCCTATTTAGTTATTTATTTTTAATGATAATAATTAAGATGGGAAAAATCAAACTGGTGACTTCTTAGCCAAGTCAACGCTATTACTATTGACCTACTTCATTAATCTTAGCCGGCTTCTGGATAAAAAAGAAATAAAAGAAAATAACGGTGGTTTTAATTATTAAAATTAACTAGCTTAAATCTAACGCACTAGAGTGAATAAAAAAGCCGTTGGATTACAATTGTCTTCTTAAGGAAGGAAATGCTAGGGTAACTTTGAGCGCCACTCTCTCCGCCTCTCTCTCCGCCTCTCTCCGGTATTTCTCCAAACCCTGTTTTTCCTTCTCTTTCTGCTCCATCCCCGATTCGGCTCTAACATTCCAACTCAGGAGTTTAAAGTTCAGTCTCACCTACTTCTTTTACCTTCGATTTGCTTTGTTATCTATTTTCATTTCTGTGTTCTTCTCAGAATTTGTTTCGTATGTAGTTTAACTAATTTCTCATTCGCCGACGAAACTATGCAGGATTGACTGTGGGGATTTCTTGTTAATTCCCCAAAATCTCGCATTCGCACTTCTATTGCCAATTGCCCCGCGCATTTTGGTTCGTTTCCGAACAAAACCCTGTTCTTCAAATTAGGTACTGTGCCGCCATGGATGAAGTCTGCGAGGGTAAGGACTTTTCGTTCCCCAAGCACGAGGAGGGTGTTCTTGAGTATTGGTCTGACATCAAGGCGTTTGAGACCCAGCTTGAACGCACCCGGGATCTTCCTGAGTACATTTTCTATGATGGGCCTCCTTTCGCTACTGGTCTTCCTCACTATGGCCACATCTTGGCGGGGACGATCAAGGACATAGTCACACGGTATCAGGTCATGACTGGTCATCATGTGACTCGTCGATTTGGATGGGATTGCCATGGATTGCCTGTTGAGAACGAGATTGATCAGAAGCTGGGCATTAAGAGGAGAGACGATGTGTTGAAGATGGGGATTGACAAGTACAATGAAGAGTGCAGAAGTATTGTCACGAGGTATGTTGGGGAGTGGGAAGAAGTCATCACGCGTACTGGACGTTGGATTGATTTCAAGAACGATTATAAGACGATGGATTTGAAGTTCATGGAGAGTGTTTGGTGGGTTTTTTCTCAGCTATTTGAGAAAGGTCTTGTTTATAAGGGTTTCAAGGTTAGTAGTTGGTTTATAAGCTATCTTCATTCACACAGTTCGACCCATATCCCTGAAGTTTACTTTACTATTATGCATTGCTTTTTTCGTTCTTTCACGACATTTTTTTGAAGAGGTGGGAACAGGGGTGAGACTGGAGGGGGGGGGGGGGGGAGCTACTTCTCCTTCTTGAAAGGATGTCCCAAGAGTGTATGGTATAAGAGATTTATATATGTTTTGATAGAAAACGACATTGATAAGTGTAAGTGTTACAAAGAACTTACCTAAACAAGCAATAAGATGGAAGAAAGGAAGGGATTGGGGTGAAAAGAAACCAATTACAGTGGCCAATCACAGGGAAAATCAAATACACAAGAGTAAACTGATTATATAGGCCAATGATAGAATAGATGTAGGTTCCATAGGTAGGGCCATGCCCCAATAAGGCAATAACTTACAGCAAACGGGAAATCCCAGAAGTTCATTGTGTAGTGACCAAGTGGCGAGGTTGTGTTTCTAAGCTTTGTTGGATGTAAATAAACAAACCATAGCAGGGATGGTGCCATATAGGGCAATCGTCTTTGAAGCTTGCCTTTGAAGTTGTAATTTAAATAAGTTTTTTGTAATTCCTTCTGAATTGAAGCTTCATTTTCCCCTCCCTTTCCCTGTTCACAGTGCAATTTAAAAAAGGAAATCTTAATAGTGCAATTTTTTTGTTTTCCATGATATTATAGTATTTGTTATGCATATGATTTCATGCAAAGGGGTCTACATGGTACTGAAGGGTTTTTTCGGTAAGTTATATGGATCTTAGAACTGCAGAAATACAATCAACTGCAGTTATTTTAATTCAATTATAATTTTGTTTATACTGTTTCTTTTTTAGGTTATGCCATACAGTACCGGTTGTAAGACACCACTTTCAAACTTCGAAGCTGGTCAGAGCTATAAGGTTTGGGGTTTTTTTCTTTCATTGGAAATTTCTCCTTGCAAATACACCATGCCAAGTTTGGATAGAACTTGATTTTTTCCCCCAAGTTTAGATAATTTTTTTCTCCCAATTTTAGGCAAGGTAACAGTTGATACACCATGCCTAGTTTTGATAAAAATTGATATTTTTTTCCAAAAATTATTTTGCTTAGTTTTATTTGTTTTTATTAGTCGATATTACTAAATTTATCCCAACCCTTCAACTTGGATTGATTGATGGTAACCACATAATTCAACATGGTATCATAGCAAGAGGTACTGAGTTCGAGTTCTTGCCAAGTTTTTTTTTTCGCCTCATTTAATATTGAATTTTACTTGTAGGACATTTATCAAATTTCTAAGCCCACAAGTGAGCTGGAGTGTTAGTTGATATAATTAAGTTTACTCAACCTATCAACTTAAGCTTTTGAGTTGATTGGTGGTTTACATAAGTCAACAATTATTGATATAAGAAACTGATGCTTTTAGTTATCATGTAAACTTTGAATTTGTTGCTGTTGTTACTTGTTAAAACATATTAGTTTCTCAACACGGTACATGATTTTTTTGGTGATAGTAAA
>JBBMEG010050019.1:0-16964 GCA_037832605.1 Cyclanthera cordifolia
TTGGATATCTTTGCAATTAAAACCAATTTGGGATGAAAATGTAATATTTATCTCCTACTTGAATATCATGTTAAATTTTTTTTTTTTCTTCCGACAATTTGTAAAATGTCTATTTTTTGGATAATTATTAAAGTAAATATTTATGATTTTAAAATTTCTTTTGGGGGTTTTGCGTTTGAACTTGTAGTTTGATTAAATAATTAATTAGATTGAAATTTTGAATTTGAGTAAATTTGTTAAAATATATTTTCAAATTTTAAATATTTAAATTAAAGAAGATCTAAATTTCAAACTATCCAAAAATTTATTTGTTAATTAAATGATATTTATATTCTTATATTTTGTTTTTTTTTAAATGAAATAATTGTAATTATTATCTTATTTTTGAAATAAAAGCAAATCGACTTATGTGTAATGTCTAAAATTCGGAAATAAATATCTAATATTATTTATACTATAAATCAATTTGAATGTAATTACCTGATGAAAAGTAAATGTAGAGTAATTCACTTGTAATGTCATGATGATTATTGCATTGTGAACACATCAAATACCTCAAATTTTGAAAAAGTAACTCTTGGTTTCCTGAACCTACACTCGAGAGTATCATCGCATTGTTGTCACTAATTTCCCTGCAAATTTACACCTCCAAGACGAACCCTCCTTATCTCTCCTGATCCAACGCCCAAATTGATCATTCAAAACTCGTAGCATTTGAGCCTACCGTTAACATAATCCATCTCCATGATGTGTTTGTGATGTTCATAGTAGATAATATCGTGATTTCAGCAAAAATACAATTTTCCATATACTAATTAGGTCCATGCCTATACATATTATTCCTTCAAGTCATATTTTCTTAGTAGCATTGAGCTCATCGTTAACATAATTGATCTCTCTAATGTGTTTATGGTGACTATACATGTATATATTGTTGTAATTTTAGCCAAAACAAAATCGCCCATGTACACCACTTCATCAATTTATTATACAATCACTACAGATTTCTATTTCGATTAGGATTATAACATTGCCTTCATCCATGCTATCTTTGTAGAGGTATATTCTTGAAACTATATACAATTTTGAGAACAACATCGTAAAAATACCTTGGGGTGTATATAGGTTGGGTTGGTTCGGGTTAAAGAAAAGTTTTGGACCAACCCTAAACCCAAAATTTTGGGTTCAACCCATTTATGGACATAATCCAAACTCATCCTATTTGTAGACATAATCCAACCCAACCCAATTAATTAACATATACAATCCTATATGTTTGAGCAACCAAAAAAATATATTTTCAGATTGGGTTTGTTAAGTCAATATGTCGTTTTTGTTTTCGAATCAAACAAAAAATCAACATAATAACGTTAATTAATCATTCAACTTCACTTTATACCATTATATATATTATAAAGACTATTTAAAAGTTTGTTGGAGAATAAAATATTTAAAAATAAATATATGCATATATAATTAATATATTTTTATTTAATAATAAATTCGGGTTAGCTCGAGTCAACCAAAATTAATTTTATGTCAACCAAGAACCAACTCAACCTATAAATTTTCATTTATTTAAACCCAACCCAAAACTCAAATAAATTTATAATCCAATTCAACCCTGTCAAATTAGGTTGTGTTGATTCTTATTAATTACGATTCTTTGAACACCCTTGTATATACCTGAGTTTAAATTTGTAAAAATATAATTTAAATTTATAATTGGATCAGTAATTATTAATTAATTTTGAAAACTGTATTAGAAATTAAACATTTAATTATAAACACTAATATCAAGAGAGAAATAATGAAAAAAAAAACATATTATTTAAATTTTGTTGTCATCTTAAAATTTTTGTTTACTCAAATGATAAATTTTAGGTTAAAATCTCAACTATCACACTTATTTTATTTCTAATTATTCTACTTCTCTTCTTTTGGCCCATTTCCTTCTCTCTGTCCTTTGACTCCAAATCCAATCACGAATGTGGTCTAACCAAATTTATTTTTATTTTAATACAAAAGTTATTCAAAGCCGTTTGTTTATTTTAATTTAATTTGTGAAAAGAATAGAACCAACCATGATTGCATCTCACGAAAGAAGAAGAAAAAATAAAATAAAAAAATAAAAACCCCGACAGTGTGAAGCAATTAGCTTTCCTGTCTTTCAAAGCTTCTTTTGCTTTTGCTGTTTCTTATCATAATTATCATTATTATTTTGTTGCCCTTTTGATAATTTTCTTTTGAGATAAGGTCTTTTTGATAATTGAAAACGATGGATGTAACCAAAAAAAAAAAAAAAAAAAAAAAAATTAAAGTGTCAAAAGACAATAAAAATAAAATCAATTATAAGATTGATGAAAATTATAAAATACAATAAAAAAAATATTATATTAATTGAGTTTAGGTGAAATGTGAAATTGCTATAAATATACAACTTTTATCTCAATAATTTTAATTATAGCATTTCTTAAACAAAATGTTTCATCTATGATATAATCTTATGTGTTTTCTTCCTATTTAGAATTGTTTCTTCCCGTTCTTACTTATTTCCAATCAATTAAATTGATTATTTTTAATCGCCTAATTTAAATTTATTTTTAAATAGTTGAACTAATTAAGATAATTAAGTCACTTAACTTTTGTGCATAATTATTTTAATCACTGTAAAGACGATTTTTTGGGTTAAAATCTCATTTTGGTCGGTAGACTTTCTTCACCTTTGTTTTATTTTGGTCTATAGATCTTCAAAAAATTTAATTTTAGTCCCTAAATTTTAATAAAAATTTAAAATTTGTCTTTATGATAAATTTAAAATTAATATTAAATAAAATTGATTCAATAATGTTAATAATTTTAATAGAAGTAAATAAAATATGTGAACATATTTGGAAGTTTATAGGGAAATATAATATATATTTTAAAAAAAACTAACAAAATAAAAAAACTAATAAGGATCAAATTAAATTTTTTTTTTTTTTTTTTGAAGTTTAGAGATTAAAATTGAACTTTTAGAAGTTGAGGTAACAAATATATATGAAAGTTGATGGACCCAAACGGAATAAACTTGAAAGTCTAGAGATTAAAATTAAACTTTTAAAAGTCAAGAGATCAAAATGAAACAAATGTGAAAGTATAAGGGCCAAAATAGTATTTTAATTTTAATTTTTTTATATATACATTTTTCTTTTTCCACTTGCAATTCACGATGAAAATTTTGAAAAATTTCTCAAAATTATTTTTAAATCATTATTTTGTGTTATCCAATAAAATAAAATATTAAATAGAGTAAGAAAGAAACATAACTTTTATATATATATATGAAAAAAATGCAATATTTTTGTGAAAATGATATTGAATGTAGAAACATAGATAAGAAAATCGTTCCAATCTAATTTTGCCTCAAGCACCTACCTCTTGGCAAGACATGCCAGCCATTTGTGAGAATGACGTGTCAATTTTATCATCTTCTTTCCTGTTGTTTAGACCTTTTCTTATAGGATTATACATTTCTATTATAAATTAACTGTATTTAATCATAGTCATGTCACATATTTTATCATGCCATGTGGCAACTCATTTGTTTCTAATTTTATTTTTCAATTTATCTATTTATATATAACATTTTTACTAAATTTTAAGGTGTTTGGAGGTAGAATCGATAAGTTATTAATGAGAAATTGTTTTGAATCATTAGAAATTTGAATTTTAGTAATAACTCGTTTTGATATGGTAATTTGTAGAGAGGTTACAGTTAATAGTTCGGTTGAATGATAATTTTTGCAGAGAGATTACAGACAATAGCACCATTACAAAACTGGCATTGAAGAGGGTTTAGAGGCGATTGGTTTGATGGTGCTGGCTGAAAAGGGCATTTGTTACCAAAGGAATGATATAAAATGGGTTTTGGCGACAACTCAGGAGTTTTGTGAGTAATTGGTTTGTGCTGGAGTTGATTTTCCACCGCACTTCAAAAATGAACCGTCCTGAACTTGGAGACCCACAAAGTTAACTTGCATAGAATTAAGAGTATTAATGCTAGTTTGAATTTCTAACACGTATTCATAACTCTGTAGCAAAGCATGAACATCTTCAATATAGGGTAGGTTAGAAAGATGCTGAATAGACGTGACAAAGGCGTTGAACTCCGAACCAAGGCCTTCAAGGATACAGAGAACATGATATTTGAGTGAAAAATGGGGTCTCCCAATGGATGCCAGTTTGTTAGTGATTTCTTGGATTTTAGCTAGAAATTGGGCAACAATCAACCCCTCATTTTTTTTGTTCTTTGAAGCTATGACTTAAGATTCGGTATATGAGATGAGGAAGTGGACTCATATGAGCAACGAATAAACTCTCAAATGTCACTAACCATGTTGAAATAGAGGGGTTGAGTAATGGGTAATAGTTGATGATGAAACAGATGATATGGGATGTGGGCCGGAGGTTTTATGGTATTGAACTGAAGGAATGGTTGTTGTGGATGACACTAGTATTGAAATATGTGGTTGGGTAGGTGGGGGGCGGGGGTTTTGAGAGGGGGAGTTTTAAAGACTTGGGGAAGAGACGAAGTTGTGTCCATTTTTCAGAGAGCTTGAATACTGATACCATAAAAGAGGGTTTACCCTTCAGAAAAAATGATACAAATGTAATCACCAACTAGTATTCTCATGAATGAGCAACTACAATAAGCAAGATAAAGAAGATTTTAGAGATTTATAACTTAGAATGCAAAATTTTAAATAATAGTTTTTCAAATTTCATATTTTGGAACTTTTTGATGTTAAAGCTTTACAAACATTCTCATAATTGCAAGTGGCATCTTAGAACAGTTTGTAGGGTGTATTTAAAACATATCTAGCATTTTGTTCAACAGTAAGCCTCTCTCTGCAATTGACTTTTGGCTTTCTAAGTTTTATTTTTCTACAAATTGCATTTAATAACTTTTTTAGTCTTTTTGCATTTCAAGTCATGCATGAATTTTTGCGAGGCTTGTAATACTTCATTTTGGACAAAATATTGAATTTCAAACTTGACTCTTGGTTGGAATCAATTGTTGAGTTTTCCATATTTATAAGTTTTTGCAAGGAATAATATCCTAGAAGGACCTCTAGCTTTGTAAAATCGAGCAATATTGAAACTTATTAGAAAAATATGAAAAGACAATTGATAGAGATTCAAAAAAATAATTGTCTCATTGAACAGTGAAACAAAGCTACCTTTATAAACGCAGGTCAAAAGAGAGAACAAGTCAAATATATTGTAAATAAAGACAACAACAACAGAATAAAGCAAAGGTAAAAAAAAAACAACTAATTAACATTTGAGAAGGTTGTATCGAAAGGGTTAGTGACAAGTTGGTTTCATTGTTTGGTGGTAATGCAGTTCAATACCACGTCACAATATTCTCATTAGTAGAAATAAATTTAACTTAATTAAATTAACCCCTTATCTTCCTTTAAAAAAAAAAATATTTATATCTATGTTTTTTTAGTTTAACTATGTAAGAAGGGTAGAAACCCTAAAGAAAAAATTGAAAAACAATTGCTCTATGTATTAATTCTCAGTACAATCATACAACAGTGAAAATAGGACATTTATATAGGTAGGTCAAGAAGAGATACAAACATTCAGAGGAAAAAGACGAAAAATTAGAAAATAGTAAAACAAGATCAACAACAAGCTGAGACTAATTTAACTGTCTAACATCACTCAAATAATTGAGCAGACGCACATTTTTCTCTCAAATTCTGCCTTTTCGTTGACACTGAGAAGCATAGGAGACCGTACCGCCGACCAGCGCTGGCACGACCTACATTGCCTAATCAGATTTGTCCCTTTTCTGCAGCCGACGACAACCTAGTTATTGAGCAATCATTGTTCCGACTAGCCGTCGACAGAGCACTGACTACCTCATGCAAACAACGCCTCTATTTTCAGGCTCCAACACAATCTTTGTTTGTGTCAACGCTTCAGCTAGAAACCCTAGCTTCGGAGTGGTTGATGTGATGCATAACCTGTAGAGTGGTCGCCCAAGCTTGCATCGCGACCCGAACTTGATGCCATTGTGCTCCGAGCCTACTTCAACCTCTTTTGACATGCCACGTCGCCACATTCCTGAGGTTCCTGTACCCTGCGCGTGAGATCCACGCGCCGCCGCCACCTCCTTCTAGCGCTGCCGGTCACTGTTCTGGCCACGCGCCGTGGTTACTGTTCCGGCCACAAGCTGCTGCCGGTCGCTGAAAATTTTTTGAACACTATTTTGGGTAATTTCGATGCTCTAAGTTCGATTTTGATAATCTTCGGTGCTAATTTTGGCTCGCTAACCTTATTTTGGTAAGTTTAAGATGGAAAAGCTTTCAAGACTCTTGGTTCGAGCACTTTGATGATTAATTAGTGGAATTTGGTCAAGGTAAGGGGATTCTATCCTTCACTTGGGATCCTGTGGGTAATTATGAGCATGTGTAGGGTAAATTGAGTGTAAATAACTTCATGATCTGTGTTGATTGGCCTGTTTGATCCTATGATGTTTACTGAATAATATAGCTATGCTATGAATGATCTATATTGTGATGAACTGAGTTATAGATTCATGTTAAGTTGGCATGTCATTGTGTAACACATATTTACCCACTAATTACCTTGTTACGATCATGCACATCATTCTTACATATGCATCTATGAAAGACCATAAACAAGCATCGACATGAAGACTTGGAAGTGGCATTGCCCTATAAGGGTAACCCCGATATTGTAACTTCTATTTATTGAAGGCTCGGGATTGGCATTTCTCATTAGAGTAGCCCTGGTGTTACCATTACTAAATATTGAAGGCTCGGAACCGCAAAGACCTATTGAGGCCGCCCTAGGATTATCATTTATCATATGAATCATTCATTTCATTGTACCTGCTCGCCATTGTTTTATTCATGTTGGTACCGATCCCAAGTTAGAGATCCTTACTGGGTTCAACAACTCACCCTGTTCTATGCATGCCTCTACAGGTGCACACAAGCTTTACCAGGATGACTGATCCAGAACTGTGAAGACCATGAGCTTGCATTGTTTATGTCATTCCATTATTTCATTTTCTTTCGCATATTGTTTTATTCCATATTTTATTATAGAGACATGGCACGTTTGACTATTTCTTTACGGTTTTGCTTTTGAGTCGGGTACCATGTTTCACATGTTTATGAACTGTTTCAGTGATTTACATTTAAATGAAACATTTATTCAGTAATCTATAAATTTAAAGGTCGTTTATTCATGCATTTAGGTATAGGCCTAGAAAGGACCCTAGTCCAGGTCGAGCCTTTACATCCGGAGTAAGTGTAAATGATGGAAAAATTACTTTTGAAACTGATAAGGTATAGCTAGGTTTTTTTATCGTCAATGCCAGAGGAGGAGGAACCATGGGTTTGTTTGTTCGAAGTTGGTCTGTTGCCACGTTTGGGAAATGAACTGCACTGAATTTGGAGACTTGCAAAATTAGCCAGCACAATATAAAGAGTATCAACAGTGTTTTGACGTTCTAACAGATATTCGTAGCTTTGTAAGAGTGATCAAACATCCTCAATTTGTAGTAGTTCGAACCAATGTTGGATCGATATAACGAAAGCGTTATATTCTGCTCCAAGCCCTTCAAGGATGTAAAGAATATGGTCTTTGAGAGACACTATCTCCCAATGGCTGCAAGCTGATCGGTTATTTTTTTGATGTTGTTGAGAAACTGAGCAATTGAACGTCTGTCTTGCTTGATTAGTTGAAGTTAAGATTTGAAACTAAGAACTGGATGACGAGGCTGACTCGTAAGAACGACAGAGAGACTACCAGATTCTCGAGCCGTGTTGAGCGAGACTATTTCACTGACTTTGGTTTCCGTAAGAGAGAAGTAGAACCAGGTCATAATTGTTCTATTGTATTTCTCCCACAGAGCATATTCAGGGTTGGGATGAAGGAGGAGATTGTCTATGTATGGAGGAGGAGAAGGAATGCTTCCATCAAGGAACCCTTCGAGGCGAAGAGAATAAGCAACATTCAATATTTGGTTCTTCCGTAGAACATAGTTGGAGTCATTTAGCTTAATCGGAAAGGAATTGAGACATATTGGGCAAGATTTAAGGAGGGAAAATCAGGGGTTCGGCTATGGGAAGTTGTGGCTACTGTGGGAAAGCGTTGAAGGTGGGTAGAGGCTGGAGAATAATGGGGAAGACAATGGCTTGAGTGGTAAGAAAATGAGGAAGACCCGTTGTGGTAGAAATAGTTTGCTAAGGTGTTTGAGAAGAAGACACGCCTGGGGCAAAGGAAGAAGATGGTGCTGTTACCTAGGGAGTTGTTGCCATTTTTAAAATGTCTGGATACTTATACCATGTAAGAAGGGTAGAAACCCTAGACAAGAAATTGAAAAGACAATTGCTCTTTTTATTAATTCTCGGTAGAATCATATAGAACAGTGGAAAGAGAACTATTTATGTACATATATTTTAAAATTGCAAATACTGACTATGATGTATTAAATGAAAAATGAAAAATATCAAAGAATTAATATCAACACCAACGTCATGGGTTCGATCCTGAAAATCGATATCTGGCTCTTGAATTGAGCAAAAGTGCTTTCTATGTGGGGCTTGTGGTCCCCCTCCCCTAATTAAAAAAAAAAAACCTACGTATAAAAGTGTAGAGTTACTGTATTATCACATGCCATAGACATTTGTCACATGTTTATTTAGTTTATAATAAATAATCGTGTTACATGTTAATAAGGACGGTTTGTTTTGAGTTTTTATGTAGATTTTATAAACAAGTTTTTATAACAACCCTTTAAAAATCTTATACAAACGAATTATTATTGCAAATTTCTTCTTTATAATCACTCAAAATAACCTCTCATTTCTAAACACTCTTAAATTTTTCAAACAAACACCCCCTAAGGATATTCATATTAGGTCATTCGGTCATGAATTAAAATTTTCGTCTTTCAAAAATATTTATTAAAAATATTAAAATATTAAACTAATTACGACTACCGCAAGGGTCGTGCAAGAGTGTATTGTGTATTATTTATTAAAATCTCTTATATATTTTTTAGAGAGAAAAAAACATAGCCTAAAAAGCAGATACGACCGAAAAAAAAAAAATTTCGGGCGGCTGCAAGGCAATACAATATGAGTAAAAAGTGTCCTACGTGTGGGTATTATCCTCTCACGTGGTCTTTGATTAATGGAAACCGCGGCATGAATACAGGGCACGGACAATATCCTTGGCGCATGGTTTTTTCTCTTTTGAATTTTAATGCTTGGACTTCATCCAAAACCCACAAACCACACACACCTAAAAGAATAAATTAAAACAACAGTTCTTAAACTATTTAAATTGAGAAAATAATTACTATTCTTTTCTTAAAAAAACAAAAAAAAAATATTGACGTATTATATTAATGAATATTATATCATTTTCTTTTTATAATACAATATTTATAATTAATATTGATATATATTAATGATTATAAGAAATGCGCGTTTGGATAGGGCGGGTTGGGATGAGAAGCTATGAGAAGAGTTGGAATGATAAATGAAGTATTAGAAAGTTGGTGTTTGAGGTGGTAAGTTACGATGAAAATGGTTGATAAGTTGGTATTTGAGGTGGTGCAGTGAGATGAGATAAAAGTTGATGTGATGAGATGAAACTGTTTTTTTATAAAAAAATTAAGATAATTAATATAATATTTTTAATTGAATATTTCATAAAATAAAATTTTCAAGTTTTAAAAAAATATTAACACTTTCAAAATTTTCATTTCTAATTTAATTAAATAAATTTTTTTTCTTATTTACAAAATAACATATTTAAAGTTTATTTGTATTTTGTCATTATTTATGAAATTTAAAATTTGTTACCGTTTAAATGAACACAACAATTACAAATAATGTTAAATGACGTGATATAAAAAATAGATTTTTCTTTTCAAATTCATTAACTATAGGTTGAAAATTAATATGAAAAATAAAAGAAACAGATTTTTTTAAAATAACAAGATATATTGAAAAAATACCTGGTAAATATTGGAAGTAAAATAAATACACATAAATAAAATATACACAATTTATACATAAATAAATTAAATAGATTAGTTGATAAACAATATTTCATAAAAAAGAAATTGAAATAGAAAAACGGAAAAAAAAAGTGACGCGCATGAGCCCCATACATTGGGTTGGGAGCCCTCCCCAACCCAACCCCCACCCCCAACTGGCCTCAAAATGTTTTAGAATTCATGATAATTTATCCAATACAATTTTCTTAAATTAAATTTGAAATACACTGGCGTATGTGTTTTATGTTTTGACTGTAATAAGAGGAAGTCAGTGTAGTTCTAACCTTATTTATTTATCATTATTTAGGTGTAGGCTATGATTGATTGAAAATGTTTTGATGAAGATGATTGATTAGTACGACAACTCAACTTCATTCTTCGTATTGTCTTTTTGGAGGTATAATTTCATAACTTTGCTTTTGGGTATATGATCAATCAAAATATTTGTTATCACTTTTATAATATTAATGATGTTCCTCTCATCTCATTAAATTAATACAACTTACAATCATCTTCCTCTTGATAATAGATTCAATCAAGTCTCTTTAATTATGGGCTCATCTTCAATATTTCGCTCCCTATGATTAAATCTTCACCTCCCAAAAGCAAATATCGAGTCTCACCTCAAGTTGTTTATCTATCTATTTTCTTTTCTCTCTTGACAGTACATTGCTAGTGCGTAGAACACATTTCTACAATGACTACATATTCAACTAATTCCTCTTCTTCTAAGAGTGTACCATAAGTCAATTTGTTTAGCTCTAATTCAGGTCAAACTTCTCTTCCCTTGAGAGTACAATCATAAAGCTACCATAAATTTTCATCATGGACTATGTCTTAAAGGTTCAAACTTCTTATCCTACATCGAGACATTCTATCGATATAGCTAAGTCAGGGGCATGAGTACTCTAGTACCAGTTGATTTTTTATATGAAATTTCTAGCTATCTAATATGATAAATGAGGTTCAAGTGAGTATTTTATTTAGTCTACAATTTAGATCCAACCAAAGAGGGTAATTCGATCCACAAATTTGGACCTAACCCAACAAGGTATTTAATAGATCCATAAATTCGAATCCCTCCCATTTGAATAAACCTTAAGCAAATAATTTAGTCTTGAAATTCGAATGACACAAGATGGTTTTTCAATATGGCACCATCTTAAGATGGTAAGTTAAAGATCTTCACTTATCTCACGATAAAAAGGTGGGAATTTCTCTACACCTTTATAAGATATTATAGTCACTTCTCTCATTACCAATTGATTTTAAGATAAAATATCACGTTATAATAATATTGAAAGTTTACTAAAAAATCCTCTTTAAAAATCTTCATGTTAACAGAATGTCGAACTTGAGCTTGAACTTTCCATGGAGGAGTTTAGTATCAAATCCTTACTCAAACATATCACACTAGAAAGAATCGATCACCACATGCTTCTCTTTTTCTCTCCCTGACGTCATCAAGAGACCGATTATCTTATTTTCCTTTCTTACTTCTAAACCATATCCAAAAGAAGAGTTCTACCGTATATAAATTACATCATCAAGCAACGACAGCTAAAACATGAGATATCTGTTGGCTACTTCCTTCACTCGAGCCCTTCTTTCTTAGGATTCATCCGAGTAAAATCAATTAACAAGAATTTTAACCATGCTAATTTTCTTTTGTATGACTGAAGAGACAAGACACCCTACTTTTTCTTTAAAAATACAACTTTTCTTATAATTCTTTGTTGTATTTCACTTGTCTTCTATAAATTACTATAATTTTACAATGGAAAGAACAATCTATTTACAGACATTACAATCTTCTCTTATAACAACTCTTGGCCTTTTTTCTTCACAACTTTTTGCCTTTCATCTATCTAACTCCTGAATTTAAAACCCACTAAATAAACCAACAACTAATGTTTATTCAACAAAACTCCCCCATAAACCTAAATGTTTCTACCATCCGTCATGCTAATCATCTTCTTATATTTGTCGAAAAGTACTTCTCGTAGCAATTTTGTGAAGATATTTGCAATTTGGTCCTGACTTGCTACATGCAGCAATTCCACACTTCTTTCCTTCATATGATCTCGTATAAATTATAAACGAACGTCAATATGTTTACTTATTTCATGGTTCATTGAGTTCTTTGTCAACTTAATTTCTTATTTGTTGTCAACTTGAATCACGGTTGAACCTAGTTACTTTAACTCTATCTTACTCAACAAATTGTTAAGCCATATCGCATGACATACACACCAAGATGCTGCCATATATTCAATTTCACATGTCGAGAGCATCACGATCGGTTGTTTCTTTGGAAGCCAATTAAATGTTGTGTTATCCATAAAGAACACATATTAATTTTGATGTACTTTTTTGATCATCTATGTCTCTGTACCAATTGTTGTCAGAGTAACCAACTATTTTGTAATCTTTTGCTTTCAAGTAGAACATCTTGAGTGACACTATATCTTGGATGTACCTTATGACTCACTTCAACGCCTTCCAATGTGAATAAACCAGCTCCTTCATGAATCAAATTATAATACTGACACTTATTGAAAGATCCGGCCTTGTGGCGCATCTGAGATAGCGAAGGCTTCCTACCAAACTTCGGTATCTACTCGCATCTACACGTTCTTCTTCATCAAACTTTGAGAGTTTTACACCTGGTTTTATTAGTATTGATACTGGGTTGCAATTTGTCATCTTGTACTTCTTCAAAATCTCTTTTTCATATGTCTCATGTGATACAAAAATACTCGTCTCTCCTTGCTTAGCCTCCAAACCGAGGAAAAACTTCAACAAACCTAAATCTATCATCTCAAATTCTCATGTCATTGTGCCCCTAAACTCTTCTATCATCTCATTATTGTTACCTATAAAAATGAGGTCATTGACATAAAGAGCAACAAATATCACATTACCTTCACTTTTATTTGTGTAAAGTGCATGCTCATAGAGGCATTGCTTGTACCCGTTCTCCTTGAAATATGTATTGATACGAGTATTCCATGCTCTCGGAGCTTGCTTCAATCCGTAAAACGTCTTCTTCAATTTAAACATCTTCTTTTCTTCTCTAATTTTCATGCACCCGGGTGGTTATTCGATGTAGAATTCTTCAAGCACGCCATTCAAGAATGCCGACTTGATATCCATTTGAAAAATTGGCTACTTGAATTGAGCCGCTTTAAAATGAGCAATCATATTGTCTTTCATTCTTGTAGCGGGAGAAAACACTTCGTCATAGTCAATTCCTGCCTTTTGCTTGTATCCCTTCCCAACAAGTCACGTTTTCTACCGCTCTATCTTGCCTTGAGCATTTATCTTTTTCTTGAACACCCACTTCACACCAATGGGCTGACTTCCTTTCGAAACTTCTTTTAATTCCTATGTATTTTTGAAGACAATCACTTTAATCTCCTCATCTATGGAAGTTTGCCACTTCTTGTCTCGCACAGCCTCTTCAAAGCTAATATTTTCAGCATCCGCCAAAAGACATACAAGGTGTACCTCATTTAAATCGTACAAATCTTGCAAAATTTGCATTTTAGGTTGTCGTGGTTCATATCTATCGGTATTTTAGAGTTTCTTGGTATACTTGTTGGTGCAATGATTGATGAATCTCTAACTTCGATGTTAACGTCTATTGAATTATTTCAATCCCACTCGCTTGCTTCATTTACTCGCTCATCATGACTCACCATCATCTTCTTGCTTATCAGGTCAAATAGCTTATACTCTTTTGTCTTCTCATCATACCTAATAAGTATATACCTTTTGCTTTTGTCTTCGAGCTTTGTTCTTTGTTGATCTGGTACGTGTGCATAAGGTACACTATCGAACACTTTGAGATGAGAAATTTTTTACTTTTGTCCGCTCCTTTCCTTTTGTGGTGTTTGATCATCTAACTACACATATGGACATCGATTTTGCACATAGATGGCGCATTGCACGGCTTACGCCAAAAATTCACTTGACATCTTTTTGCTCTTGAGCATTGATCTAATCATGTTGAGAATGATTCGATTCTTTCTCTCGGTCAAACCATTTTGTTGAGGAGTGTATGGTGCAGTTAGAAATCACCTTATGCCTTGTTCCTCGCAATACTTCATGAAAGTCGTAGAAGTATACTCGCCACCGCTATCAGATCGTACAACTTTGATGTGTCTATCAATTGCTTTTTCCACCTTCACTTGGAACCTTTTGAACTCTTCGAATGCCTCAAAATTTTTTTTTAGACAATAAACTCAAGTTTTTATGAGAAATCATCGATAAAGAAAATGAAATACCTTTTATCACTGAAGGATCAGGGGTAAATGATCTACGTATTTGTATGAATCAACTCGAGAGGTTGCTTAGCCTAATATTCCACCTTCTTTTGAAACGAGGTTCTTGCATGCTTGTTGAGCATGCACTATTCACAAATTTTTTCCTCGTAATCCATGTTGGATAACCGGAGCACCATATTCTTCTTCGTTAACTTTTTTAGGCCCCCATCTTGTAGGTGACCAGCGCGGAGATGCCACAGTGAAGCTTTGTCTTCTATTTTGACTTGCAAACACTTTTCTCGTTTGCTTCTCAGATTCAGTTTGTACATATGATTTCTTTCCATCTCGACTCGACCAACCAAATGTTCTTGCATGTCCTTCAAGTGAAGTAGTCGATCTTTTAAAAACATTGAGTAATCCTTCTCTATGAGTTGCCCGAAACTCAAAATATTGGTCTTGAAGCCTAATACGTAATAAACATCTTAAATTAACCTTATTAAGCCATCATTTTGCTAGTAATAAACCTTACCTGGACCTTTGACCTCACCTTTGATGCATCTCCAAATGACACATGATCTTCTTCAATCTTTTGCATCTCTTTGAATAGATACTCATGACCACACATATGTTTGCTTGCCCTCAGTCGAGGTACCACAGAGTGTCTTCCAAGGCTAGGTTGGTTGTTTGTTTCACTTTTTATCGACACAACAATCTTTTGCAAAATGTCACACTTTACCATAATTATAACATTTTTCAAAGTTGCAATCATTTGCATAGTGACCATATTTGTGATATTTATAGCACTCGATGTTGAAATAATTTGATCGATCGCCTCTTCCTCGATCGTGTCCTCTTCCACGCCAATTTGGTTGGCTCAACTGTCCCTTCTCCTTATAGTACCCTTCATGACTACTGCTTTGACCACCACGACCATTTCCACGACTTCCACTACCACGACCTCTGCCTTGAAAATTTTGAGAATAGAGTACCTTTTCGTCTTTGATTGACGCCTTAATTTGAAGTGCTTGCTTAAGTGTTTCCTCCTTCTTCTTATGTTACTTGTGTGCCTCGAGAGAACCGTCGAGCTCGTCGATCGTGATCGTCGTAAGTTCCTTCGACTCTTCTATCGTGTAAACAACATGCTCAAAATTTTCTCCATAACTTGTTTGTCGGTTAACATTTCTCTGTTTCTGTTGAGTTGGTTCACCACAGTCTGTATATGCATGATGTAGTCGAATACACTTACTTTCCGATTCCTTCATCTTCATGCTCTCCAACTCGCCACAAAGAGTTTAGAGATGCATTTTCTTGACTCGATCGACTTCTTTGGACACTTTTTTTAAAATATCTCACGCTTCTTTTGAAGTAGTTGCACTGGCAATCTTCTAAAACCTCGACTCGTCAACGACTTGGAACAACATGTATAGTCGTGCCTTATCCTTTGACAGTGTCTCAATCAACGCCTTGTTTTGAGTTGTCGTATAACCCGTGGTATCTCTTGATTTTTTGAAACCTTCTTCAACCACCTCCTATGCATCTTGAGAACCGAGAAGAGCTTTCATTTGAATGCTCAAGTTTTTTTTTAATTCACCTTTGTTAGCCGTGGCAGTGACATTTATTCCATCACATTTTCCATTGGCCCTAATACCAAATTGTAAAATCAATTGACAAGAATTTTCTAATTTTCTTTTTTATGACTGAAGAGACTAGACACTCTACTTTTTCTAAAAAAAACTACTCTTCTTATTTTTATTTATTTTTGCTGTATTTCACTTTTCTTCTACGACTACTACAATTTTACAATGAAATGAACAATCTATTTAGGCATTACAATCTTCTCCCTATAACAACTATTGGCTTTTCATTGTCACAATTTTTAACTTTTCATCTTTACAACTCTTGGCCTTTCATCTATCCAACTCTTGAATTTAAAACCCACTAAAAAATTCAACATTTAATGTTTATTCTATCATAAGTTTGATATTCAGCTTTGTGAGAGTTAAATAACTTTTTATTTATCTTGTTATTTTATGTATAAAAATGCTTATTATCCTCATTTAGACTTCATTTAATCAATAAAAATGTATTCATTTCCTATTAAGAAAATGACAATAGGAAATAAGTTCATCTTAGAAGAAGAATTCCATTTTCAAAAATTTATAACATTCATGATAGAGAAGACAAATTGATCAGTAGAATTTATATATACAATACTTGCCAGCCATCCCCACTAGTATGTATATAATGTGATACTGTTTGTTATTTCTGAATGATAAGTCCTTGCCCACTACACCTCTCTTATAAGAGGCCTTGTGATACAAAGGCTTCACGATTTTTAGTTCAGGTTCTTGTTTCCTAACAACATCTACCTAAGTTCTATCAAGCTCTTTATGAAACCACCTAAGGTACTAAACCACCTAGGCACTATCCTAAGAGCTTGTGCACTACAATGTACTTGATAAATCAAGTGTGTATAAATAGATCATGTCAGTGTTTGTAAAGTATGCGAAAACTATTGTAAAATTTTGGCTTGACAGAATGAATGGATTTACCTGGCTCGTTGAACCGTGGACGTAGGCATACTTTGGCCGAACCAC
>JBBMEG010050029.1:0-16961 GCA_037832605.1 Cyclanthera cordifolia
ATGGCGGACGTTTCTAAACGGCCGACCGTTACATCGCCATAAGTGAGCCGCAGCAGTTACAAGGCCGGCTGCTATAAAAGTCAGTTCATTCCTCCCTTTGAAGGGTGATTCCTAAGCTAAGTACCCTTAAGCCATCCTTAGTGCTTTAATCTATTTCTCCCTAATACCTTTTCTGACTTAGGCACCGGAGGCCCTGTGGCTCACACCACACCGGTGTGCCCTAAATTTGCTTTTTTGCAGGCCCTTTCGTCCTCCGCTAAATAAATCTTACTGTGGATAATCCGTTGACCATTTTTCAGCATCAACAATATTTATGTGCAGATAAATTTTATAGTTTTCCTATATAATATCGATACAAGCTACAAAAAATTATATATTGTAATAATTTAATTTATTTAAAATAAATTTGTAACTTATAATTATATCACATAAGAATAATGAAGAACTCCTCTCACTTTGGAATGGTTTCCATTTCAATATTGCTTTTACTTTGGAATGGTTAGTTTCCTTGTCTTTCAATTTGTGAATATTTCTCTTTTTTGCTTCTTATGCTTACTTTCCTACTACAAAAGTTCACTTCCTTGCTTTTAATATGTCCATGCTTATCAACATTGATCTGTTTGTATTCTGTACAATATCAAATATAATAAAATTTTTTTTTTTTTTTTATAATTTTCACAGCATATACATGTAATATGTATACCCAAAATTCAGTTGCAGACATTCGTAGTTTCTACCACACATTAAATATTGAAAGATATCTCATTTTTATTCTTTTTAAAAGCCTGCCCAAATTCGTTGTTTAAAGAGTGGCTGATTAAGGGATGGATAGAACCAACAAGGAAGAAGAATAAACTCCAAGTTCAATTATCATTTTGGTCAAAGTATTTTAAGTTTGCTTTTCTTTTTTCTATCTTTCAACAAAATAATTTGTAGAAAATTATTTTATTAGTAGATGGTTATTATAGATCGCTCATTAAAGTTTTAGATTTTTAAAATAAATTTGAGTCAATTCATAATCAATCATATTCATATAATTAAAGTTTTCTTTTAACTTTTAAATACTCAATTTAAATTATTAGTTTATGTTTAGTCTCGTCCCGCTTTTCCCTTCTGCTCGTTCGCGTGGGTCTAAAGTTTCTCATTGCCTCTATTGTGTATACAAAGAGACTAGAGTCGCGTTCAAGTGTGGAGCATCAGACTCGCGAAAATGTGAGTGTCGTCGTCACTAAAAGCCAAAAGAGTTGAGCTGTTGTATTTGTCCATAATTGAGTTATCTACATTAGATAGTGTAGATATCAATCTCAAAATAAATTATTGAGATGAGATTAGTAATCATTCTATCCTATAAATACATAATGAATTTTTGTCTTCTTTAACTTGAAATATTGATGGAATCCTAGATAACAAAATATCATGTCACCATTCAAATAAAGTTCAACTCTTGGTTGGATTTGAAGTGATCAGATGTGATGTGAAAATGTGGTGTTAGCAATGGATATGACAATGGAAGTAGAATAATATATATACGCGTGTGTGTATATATATGACCTGTGAAACAAATGGTTAGCTAATTTACTTTATGTCTTATCTATCTCTTGGAATGCGTGCTCGTAAATAAACTAAAGTACAATATTGAATGATTATGGTGTTTAGCCATGTTCATTTACTTTTTTTTTTTTTTTTTATTGGATTGTAGGGTCTAATCATCATCGAATCAACTTGATGTTGAAGCTGGAATTACTCAAATGAAGCCTATGTGAGGCTCCAAAATTGGTGCTCGCCCAAGGCAAAAAAATGTATATGTTTTGAATGGCACAAAAAACAAGTTTCATTATTATGCTGTACAATGTTACTAATATTATGGGATTAAGGGGGGTGTTTTTTTGGAAATTTTTTAGGGTTTATTTTGAATGTTTAGAAATGAGAAATTAGTTTGAGGAGTTAGAGATTTTATGTGTTTGTAAAAGCCTGTTTATTAAATGGTTTTGTTAAAGGGTTTGTAATGAAATTCTTGTTTGTTTGATGGTTTTAAAAAAGGGTTTATAAATGCGGTTATTTGTTTTTATGGTATTTTTGGTGTGATTTTCGAGATAAGTGCTTGTTTGTTTGATGTTTTTAGTTGAGTAGTTATAAATAAGATTAGTTTGGTTGAAGGTTTTATGTATAATTTTATTAGCTTGAATTGAATTATTTGTTTGTTAGTATTGGAATTTGTTGAATAAACTAGTTCCCGATATTTTACTTGTACTTCATATATTTGAAAAAAAATATTTAAGTTGAAGTACGTATACAGAACCGAACAACACATTAAATGAAGAAAACATATATGTAGATCGAAGTACGAGTTCTACGTTACGTAAAAAAATGAACGCGGTACAGTTACATTGGAAAATGTTTTCTCAAGTACTTTGTTCATCATTGTAACATCCATAACTCAAATTACGATAGACAGAAGTGAACATATCAACTCGGCAATATTGAACACCGACCACGCGATGTAATCTCTAAATACAGATCAGTACAATGTTGGCCAAGCCACTCTTCTGGCAACGCTAATAAGTAGTCAACCTTTTCGATGACATAGCAGATTCCCCGACAGAGAATTTTCTTCTGCGCTTCAGTAAATCCCTCTACTTCGATGACATTCCGAATGACTTCTGCATTCTGTTGTTGTCTAGGACTCACGAACTTTGTTCTTTGAATCCTTGCAACTTCGTCATAGTGTGCCCGTTGACGAGAAACCATTTTCGTTATGTTCGCTTCGATCGATCCAGCCAGAGCATCAACTTTATCATGAAAATGTGAACTACTCTCCGGGTGCTTCCTTTTACTGCCGCTGGATTGACTACTTATCCATTTTCCCTGATTGAAACTGAGTCTGACTACTGCACCCTCTTCGAAAGTTTTTGGGTAGACACCTGCTACGTCCATCAGCCACGTCCGAACAAAATACCAAAGCCTAGTCCATGTACGGGAAAGGTCGATTCCATAGTCCTTTTGCATTTGGGTGGCTCTGAGATATGAGGAAACCATCCAATTACCTTATTACAAATTAGTGAGAATAATATATAACAAACATAAAAACATAAAACGAATTGTACCTCGACCCAATTGTCAAACATTTGTTTCTCCATTTCAATCATCTTCTTTGATTCGTTCCAACCTAATTCGCTACCAGCTGGTCCAATCATCTCTTGAATAGCCATGAAGTGTCGTTTCAGGGCTTTAGTCTTGCACTAAATACTGTAGGAAATATCTCCTACAATCGGTTTCCTTGTTTCAAAGTACTTCAACACTTCCTTCGAATATCCTTTTTTGAAGTTCCCGCATTTTGTGTGGTAAATACCACCTACCAATGAGACAAGAGCATCTACAAGCAGTTGCTCATCTTCAGGCGACCACCAATGTCGTTGAACGCCTCGTTTTTCTGCAATTCTAAACATTGCAAAACTTGAAAATTAAAACAAAATTCCTCTCATTCGTATGTTATGATTAATACATACATGTGGAATATATCATACCCAAAAAACATAATGCAATCCTAATGAATTCATAATAAATAGAAACATGAACATTGCGTTTAAAATCACATTAATGCAGTTTAAATGTCTTTCATTACATGTTCTCCCAAACGTTCTTCATACTTTCTCCTAGTTCATTTTAAATTGTGTCAATCTCTCTGTAACTCTTAGAGATGGTATGTTATCATTAGTCGGCATTGAACTCTCTCCTTACGTGGCAGTAGACTCGACATCCACTTGACTGAATTCGTCCAGCACACCCGGACCCATTTCACGAACGCAGTGGTTATACAGATACGTGCATGCAGTGACCAACTTTACTTTCACATCAACAGGATAGTGGTCCCGACTACGTAATTGCCCATCTATTTTTAAGTGAACCGAAACTGCGTTCGATGATGTTCCTGGCTTGTGAGTGTCGCATATTAAACTGCTCTCGTGTGGTACGCGGGTTATTACCAACTCCACGTCATTCTGATACATGATATCGCTCGCATCAGTAAGGAGCTAAAAATCCTTCAACGTTTGGATACCCAACATCACATAAGTAGTAATAACCTGTACACGGTTAACCTTAGTCATTAGACTAGATTTATGAAACGTAATACTTAATACATCCAGAACCTGTTGCAATTCCAGCCTTCTGGTACTTTGAAACCATGTTCACTACCTATTGCATCTCTTAAAACTCACGCATCAGCTGCGGATCCCTCCCAACCGCTGACAACGTAAAGGAATTCCCCATTCGATGAACACGCCGCAAAAATATTTGTCGCTAATGTCCCTTTCCTAGTTCTGTACGATGGGTTATTTTCCCCGCCAACATTCACTTGCACGTACGTGCCATCAATCGCTCCCAAGCAATTCTATTCATAATGATGTACATGTGGAACATTCAAATAATCCTTGTTTATATCAACCATGTAATAGTAAGTTCGTAAAACAAGTTTTGAAAGTACCTGAAACCATTTTCATCTCCCGTCCGTACAATAGCTAGTAATAGGTTCTAGCTTTTTCAATAGAATGTCGTCCAAATTTAATACTGCATCCATTATATATTAATAACAATTATTTGAATTAAAAGTTAAATGAAGACTGTATGTTGGTAAGTAGTTGTTTAAGCAGGTGTATGAAATACAGAATGTATGTTGAAAAGTAGTTGTTTTACTTAACAAGGAGCAAACATTGAGCAGGTGTATGAAATACAGAACGTTTTAAGCATATTAAAAAATTACATAGTAGCCAAATAAGTTGCACAATCCAATTACAAAGAAACAAACAAGGTAAATATTGTTTCTGTAAATGAAAATAGAAGCATAATACACACACCTATTCGGCATGCTGCCTCTGCACACGAACTTCTCCAATTGCAATCTTCGTGTAACGAACCCGTGAGTAAACTGTGAAATGCAATGAAAGAAAGTTCGATAAGTAAAGTGAGTAAACTATGAAAAAAATAAATGAGAAAGAAAAGGTTCGTGAAGAATGGACGCTTACCAGAGTGAACCAAGGTGCGTGATTGAAACGAACTGGATGTGCATGGTTTTTTAAACAACAGATGGTATATATAAAGTTGAAAAAAAATAATAATAAATGGTTGATTTGACTCAACAGTAGACAGAATGGACAGTTAATAAATTCATTTGAAAGTAAAAAATTCAGTTCACCAAACGCATTTAAAACTAACTGTTGCATTTAATAATACTAACTTTAATAAAAAGGCAAGAAATGGAAGTTCAAAGAAAAGAATGCAGGTTAGTGTGGATTCCCAATGTCAAAAATTATCTGCACACACCTCAACCAGCCTCAGGTTTATGTTTTCAGTATGTCTAGAATGATAGTTTCGAAAAAAAAAAATTCAGATCAACAGTACGCAGAAAACGCAACCGGTGAAATCGGGAAACAATATTGCATACTTGAAAACAACACACATAAATGAAAACAGAAGTTATTTAACATGAATAATCAGGAGAAAAAAAAGCAACAACAACGATGGTCACATTTCGTAAACTTACAATACATTTGAGTTTTTTTTTTTTTTTTTGAGATATACGTTTGAGAAATTTATTTTCATAAGAAAAGGAAAAACATACATGCGACTGGTTAATACATTCGAAGAGGACACAATGTGGAGTATGAATGTTCTCGGAATGAACACTGGCGATTACAAATATTTGTGCTCGGGTTTCAAAAACCGACTAGGACAAACGAAACTTCCTTCACCGGATTACAACGCTGCATATCGGTAAACAACGTATTTGGATTTTGGTAAAATTTGTTGAAGAACATGAAGTTCAACATTTCAGAGGGCTAGGGTAGATTTGAGAGAATCAAGATTATTAGAAAATGAAAAAGTAAATGAAAAATGGAAAAGAAATTGAAGGGTTGGGTAGATTTGAGAGAATCCGTATTATTAGAAAATGAAAAAGTAAATGAGGAAAAGAAATTGAAGGGTTGGAGACCCCTCATGCTTACCACGTGGTCGACATTGGGAGAGGCCACAATTAATCAACATGCATTAAAAACGCGTGGCACTTTTCTCGCCCCAAATGGACAGTTCAGATCGCTTCGAAAATCGACCGTTCTGACGCTTTGGAAGCAAAGCACGTGACATGGAACGTCAACTTCGCTTCAAATACCAGGTGGGCGGGAATGCGAAGAATAGCAGTTTATAAAATTAGCCCAGTTTCAGCGCCAATTTCGTCTTTTGAGGGCCCAATTTCAGATCTCACATGGAGCACTTAGCCCAGATTCCCAACAACTTATTGGGCTTACCCAAAACCCTTTAACAAACAGTTTTTAACAAAACCCAAATGCTAGATTTACCCAAAACCCATTTTACAAACAACTCCTAAGAAACTTTGTTTTAATCTCTTAGGAGTTGGTTCGTGGGTTTTACTTAAGTTGGAGGTGTTAGGTTTTATCAAATGCTTGTTTGAGAAGCTAAAAAATAGAACACTTAAGTGTTTAAATAAGTGCTCCATAAATTCACAAAATAAGTTCATGGGTACCTAATAAGTGCTCCATAAGCCCACAAAATAAGTGCTCCAAATTTTTTTATTACAATCCCTCTACCATAACCACCCAACAAACAAGCAATTACCTTGAAATCAACAACAAAATGATCATACAAAGCAAACAATCTATACAAATATTTTTCCAAAATTATGAAACAAACAAGTATTTAATTCTAAACACTCCACTAAAACTATCAGACAAACGAGCTATTATAAGAACAAAAATTTCTAAACACTCCTAATAACTCCTCATACCTAAACACTCCATAAAATCTCAAACAAACATCCCTTACAATTATAAAAGTTTGTTACCTAGAGGTAAATTTGTTTTCTCATTTAATTTGAATAAGGGTTTCTTTTTTATAAGTTTAAAGTTTTCTTATATATTTGTTTAAGAGATATAGTTTGAGGAATTTATGAGGGACATTGGGCTTTTGGGTGTGCATTCTTTCTTCTTGTTTTGTATTTGTGAAGCTGCTAATGAAATTTGGCTCAATAATACGAAAGTGGACAGAATTTATTTCGAATTACTATAACTTTTACTCTTTTCCTTTCTGGTTTGTACTCGTTGTCATTACTCTTTTCCTTTCTGGTTTGTACTCGTTATCATTTCAATTTGTACTTCGATGTCATTACTGTTATAGGAAAAATGATATGGATTTAAGTGTTTTCATCGTGTTACATTGACTACATCAACTCTCTGATTGATACCAATTTTAAATTTTGATACCTTGTTAACAATTCACGTTTTTAGAGCATTTTAATGTAATTTTCAATTTTAAATACTTATTTAATGTTTTTCTTGAGATTACAATAATTGGGAATAGGGAGATTCAAACCGTGACCTCATCGGCATTCACTAATGTTGTTGAGTTATTACTCTTTTGACACTTAATTTAATATGTTAGTTTACCGTTTGCTTAATGGTGCGGATCCAAGTTTGAGGGTTCGGGGGCCAATTTTTGTTAGTATAGATATAATTAAAAAGTTATCTTTAAATGTTAAAAAAATTTGACACTATTAATTGATGTATCTCCAAACTTTGAACCTATAAAATATTAAAAAAAGTTTTAAAACTTTCATTTTTTTAATGTTGAATTAATTAATAAAATAATACTATAATTTCTTATTATAATTAAATACCGAAACTTTTAATAACATATTAAAATATTTTAAAATTTTACCATTTTTTATAAGAAAGAAAAAATTACTAAATGAGAAACAAAAAGCTAAACAAAAAAAGATAAATATAAATATAGTCAGCAAAAAGGAAGTCTTTTCTCACGTATACAAGCACATTGATGATTATTTCATAAGAATAATTACTAAAAATTTTATCTTCAAAAGTTCTTCTAATATTGCAATTTTGTCGGATTTCTCATAATAAAGCTTCTACCATAGGTAGGATTGTTAGATAATTTTATACATAACATGAACCTAAAATCTTAAATAACATGATTATTACTAGTTGTATTTGAATCTTAATGAGATTAAAATATACCTCCCGACATCGTGATGCAAGAATCTTTCAAATACAACAAAGAATTGTTGTTGATATTCAAACCTTTTATCAATTTCTTCAATCGATGGTATCTCCCTTCTTGCCAGTTATAAGCACTAGTAGAAACCGGAGTTTTAGTGTTGGTCATATATCGACATCTTTCATAATTGGTGTCGGACAAACGACCGTCATCAATACAGGTGACATTAAAGATATTTAGTGACGGGCAAAAACCGACACCGAAAGCTTTGGTGTCACGCAAGATGAGCGACACCAGAGACTTTTAGTGTCGGTCATGATTGACACTAAAAGTTTCTGGTGTCGCTCATTGGTGTTGGTTTCGAGCGACACCAATGTTATATGGTGTCAGTCACGACCGACACTAAAAGCCTTTAGTGTCGCTCTAAAAGCCACACCAATTTTTTCGGTGTCGATCTTGACCGTACTAAAAGTTTCTGGTGTCACTCATTGGTGTTAGTTTGGAGTGACACTGCTATATGGTGTCGGTCACGACCAACACTAAAAGCATTTGGTATCACTCCAAAAGCGACACTAATTCTTTTTGGTGTCGATCTTGACCGACACGAAAAGCATTTAGTATCGCTTCAAAAGCGACACCAATTGTTTTTGGTGTCGGTATTGACGGACACTAAAAGCCTTCGGTGTCGCTTTTGGGTGTTGGTTTGGAACGACACCAATGCTTTATGGTGTCCCCTTTTGCGCCCGACTTTATAAATATCTTTTTTATTTTTTTTTAAAAAAAAATTTTTATGGATCACCATGTGGATCACCATTTTCATTTAAAACTTGTCTTTATTATAATATCTTTTATGGGTCACCATTTGTGACCGACATTAAAACTCTCAAAGCTTGTATAAAAAAATAGCTAAGTGATGATTTGTCTATTTCAAGGCAAATATAATAAGAAAAAATGTCATGAAAGTGTCAAACCACCAATTTTACCTAGTATTCACCTCTAAACTCATCTTTATGAATATAATATAACTTCTAACTTTTGTTAAATTAACTGAA
Source organism: Cyclanthera cordifolia (assembly GCA_037832605.1). Lineage (NCBI taxonomy): Eukaryota > Viridiplantae > Streptophyta > Magnoliopsida > Cucurbitales > Cucurbitaceae > Cyclanthera > Cyclanthera cordifolia. The sequence continues at coordinate 9,075 of JBBMEG010050029.1, forward strand.
ATTTCGCCAGCATAACGGCGTAATTTTAAGATTACCAAAAAATGTGTTAACCTGTAATTCTAGAAATGATATAATATCCTAACAGAAATCAAAATCCACAATATATAGAGATTTTGTCTCGCTAGAAATATTTGCAGAATATATATAGAGAGAGAGACTACGTTAGTAAACAATACACAATATATTCTTGAGTATAATCAAAATACACAATATATTTCCATAATATATATAAACAATATCGAAAATGCTATAGAACAACTAATCTTTGTTCAGTAATAAAAATCTACCTATGAAGTCTGCCCATTCGATTCGTACTCCATTCATATCTTTTTTAGTATATGGTTTGTGGAGTTAAACTAAAGCATAACACAATATTTTGAGATTAGTAAACAAAATTTTTTGCAGAATACATAAACTAAAATTGTGAGTGAAGTAAAACAAAAACTTACCAGTTTATTTATGGGTGCGCGTGTTGGATATCATCTTTCGCATGAACAATTGGACATAATATCCACACACTATTGATCTCAATTGATGAGAACTAGTGAAATTTTTTTTTATCATTAATATAACAATTGTACATGACAAGAATCGAAGAAATTTATGATTTTTTAAGGTACCTTCACTGATTTCCATGTTAATTTTTTGGATCTGACTCATTCTTTGATTGCCACAATCGATAAGAACTATAGAACAAAAGTGAGAATGTTAGAATAATAAGCTAATTTAAACAAAAAAAAAACTACCAAAAACAAAAAAACTTACATATTTACGATATGAGCTAAACTCTCATCGGACGCCTTCTGACCGAGTGAGTTCATAATATAAACAGTCTCATCTTCACGAATTAAGACTACTAAAATTCAATGGTGCCTAAAACAACATAACAAAGATTGTAAGTAGTGTCATTTTAAGTAGCCGGTATTAAAGGGAAAGAAGACACGCTACGAAGTTTAAAATTTAAAAATGCATACCTGGTATTAAAAGGAAAGAAGACACGTCGACGAACATCTGTAATCATGTCAAAACGATCAGCAAGATTCTTAATTTGCTCTTCTTAATTTTGATTTTCCAAAATCGATGCAAAACTACTACCGTCTACTAGTAAGTAGTTATCGAGAATCTGTTATCGTAAGTAGCCCAAATGTAACTGAAATAGATTTAGGAAACGTTAGTAATAAAGCTATGTAACAAAGTTGGTATAATAATTGAAAAAGATATAGTACTTACGTAATGGAACAAAGAATTCATAGCAAATCTGTTCCATCTCACAATATTGCAAAATGTCTTCTCTAGCAAGGAAGCAGTTGTTATGAAATCCAAATATAGTCTCTGTAAGATATACTTGTAGCATGTCACTATCACTCATACTATGTGATTTGACACTTACACCAATATATGTGATCGAGGACATCTGCCGAAGTATCGTAGGTGAGAGGTATATGTGATCTGATACATACACCAATATAACTACGCAATTTCTTTGCACTATCTCCGATTTCTTGACCCATAGAGCGATTGAACTACCCGCCGTTCTCCAGCCATTATTTCTTGAGCGAGCTCACGCAAGACAGTCACGCCTCTAGTGAACCTGTTTCGAGCAGGTCTGTTCACGGGTGTACCGTCAGCATGGTCGCTCTCCAAGCTAGACATGATGTCAATCTGCACAACAGAGAGAAAATATGTTAATTAAATTTATAATTGGTTAAATTATCTTCACAATGATTAATATATAAGTGAACGAGTCATCATCACAATCACTAACCTATTTATTTATCCATGTACTCTCACAATCATTTCTGATATAGGTGAACGAGTCATCATCAATAATATTAGGCAATGTTTCGATGACCTCGTACCCACAATCTTGGCCGGTATCAACTTCATCATGAACATGATCTTCAACCATTCTTTGTGGAGGTATCAAAATCATCGATCTACAAGGATCAATTGGATCTTTAATATAGAATACTTGCTTCGCTTGAGTGGCTAAAATGAAGGAGTCGGATTTATGTCCAATGCGATTAAGGTCTACAGTTGTAAATCCAACGTCGTCTACGTTAATTCCATAATTATTTTCCACGCAATCACATTTGAATGAAATGACTCTAAAATTATGATAATCAAGCTCCCAAATTTCTTGAAGTACGCCATAAAAGTCATTTGTGACATAAGGGGATTTTTTGTCTTCGAAATAGAAACTTGCAAAGTTTGTGCCGTTATCATAACTCCACTATTCTGCACATTTTTAAGATCGTCTCTATTTTTTGTATGATATTGAATATCATTGATCATATAACTATTATAAGTGGTCACTTCTAAACGAGGTCCATGTGATATCCATCTCAACGTAGATGATATTGAATTGTTCAAAACCCATAAAGCGAGCCCAACACGATCACGCAACCAAGTACTGAATTTTCGATAATGTTCGTCTTAAAGCAATTTTTTATTTTTAGACATACTACGATTCAATTTAGATAGCATCTGCATGTGTTGATCTACAAATAGAAGCAAAACGTCTAAGTTATGTAGTACATACAAATGAGCTTGATCAATCATATCTTTATTTGGTGTTTTATAATTGGCAACAGATAATGGTCGACCAATCTTATTTGCATCTGCATTTTTTAATGATCGCAATCCAAAAGATACAACTTATGGTAAGAATTCAGAGCAAAACTTTATCGACTCTTCTACTATATAATTTTCTTCAATGCATCCCTCCGGTCGATTTCTATTACGAACATAACCTTCCAAAATCTTCATATATTTTTCAAAAGGATACATCCACCTCAAATAAACTGGACCACAAAATTCTATCTCTCTTACAATATGAACCACAAGGTGAACCATTATTGTGAAAAATGATGGTGGAAAAAACTTCTCCAAAAGACATAAAGTGACAACTACATCATCTTGCAATCCTTTCAACTTAGTTGAATCTATCGACTTAGAACATATAGCATTAAAGAAAAAGCATAGACGAATGATAGCATATCGAACATGTTTAGAAAAAATACCATGAATTGCTACATGTAGTAGTTGTTGCATCAAACATGATGAACGTGCGATTTTAATCCGTAAAGTTTCAAATCACTAATCGACACTGTTTTACTTATGTTGAATGAATATCCTTCAGGTACTTTAATTTTAGATAATGTTTTACACACGCTCAATTTCTCATTTCTCGTTAGTGTGTAACATGCTGGAGGCAATAATATTCTTTTATCTCCCATTTTTGGGCTAACTCGAATCTGATATTCAATTCAACTAAGTCTTGACGTGTTTTTAACTCATTTTTTGTTTTGCTAGGAATATCAAACAGGGTTCCAATAATATTAGAATAAACATTCTTCTCGATGTGCATGACATCTAAACAATATCGCACGTGAAAATGTTTTCAATACACCAACTCAAAAAAAAATTGATTTCTTCTTCCAATAAGGTTGTTATTTTCTACGTCCTTTACCATGAGTAAATTCAATAGTATTTAGTTATGCAAGAATCTCTTCGTAGCTTAACGGTTTAGGAGCTACTCCGAATTATTGTTTCCCATTAAACGCTTTCTTTTGTCGTCTATATGGGTGCCTAATAGGTAGATACCTCAAATGTCCAAGGTATGCCATATTTTTTCCGTAAATAGGTAGATGTTATTTTCTCTCCACATATCGAACATGCATGATACCCTTTTACAATACACCCACACAAATTACCGTATGTAAGGAAATCATTAATGGTCCACAACAAAATAACTTTCAAGGGACGGTGTGCATCAAAACATTCAATACCTCTATTCCATAGCATTTTCAGAGCGTCAACTAATGGTGCTAAATAGACATTTTATATCATTTCCTGGTTGTTTGGGTCCAAAAATCAATGTATTTAACATCAAGTATTTACGCTTCATGCACAACCATGGAGGTAGATTATAAATCATCAACATCACTAGCCAATAACTTCAACTAGTACTTTGGTCTCCGTGTGAATTTACATCATTTGTTGATAAGGCTAGGCGAAGTTTCCTCGATTCTAAACTAAATTCGGGTCATCTTTCGTCTATTTGTTTCCATGAAAGTGTATCGGCTGGATGTCTTATATTCTCATCGACCTGTCAGTCAGTAGCATGCCACATCCATAATTTTGAAGTTTCTTTACTTCGAAACATTCGTTCAAATCTTGGAATGGGAGAGAAATACCACATGACTTTTACTGGAATATTTTTACCTTTACTTGCACATTCTTCCGAACCTTCCATCTTGATGTTCCACATGTATGATACAATTCGACATTACGAGTTCTCTTCGATACAAACAACAACCATTGATGCAGGCATAAACCTTTTCATAATTCATTACTAATGTACTTAAATCTTTTTGGCATAATAGGTAGATATCAAAATTTCATTAAGACAAGGCAATAGAATGCTCAATAGTTCTAACAACTCTGTGAAACTCCTATCGCTCCATCCAAACTTTGCTTTCAAATTATAAAGCTTAATCAATGCAGTATCTTAGTAAAATTATTACAATTTGGGTATAATGATTGCTCAAATATTGGCGATTTGTCGTTAAAATAATCGTGTGCAGCCTCAAACATACGTATTTGGTCATCCAAATCACCATCTATAATTTGATCAATTGGAACACTTTCAATATTGCTTATTTTCCTCGATATAGATTCTTCATGTCAAATCCATGTGTCATAACTTTGATCGATACCATTTACAAATAAATGGTCTCTTACTACATTCACATTTTGGTACTTGGCATTCACATATTTCAAACATGGACAACAAACCACATTTGACCCTTTGGAATGTTGTAATGCATTTTTTATAAAAGTCTCAACTCCTAAACTATATTCCTGTGACATTCGATCCTTAAGTATCCATAAACTTATCCATATCCCAACTAAAATAATACATATGCACAAGGTAAAAATCCAAACACAAATTTTTAAGACACTACGTACTTTAAGGCACCACTTTAAACCTATAACTAAACTCACAAACAAATTCCTAAAAAATAACAAAATAACTAAAATTATAGAAAAGATATCAAAAAATTAGTACCTTTGAAATGTAGGAGGTGGAAGAGAAGCTAGAGTTCGAATCTGTTCAACAAATTGTAAAAAGGGACGAAAATGAGAAAAGAAAGCAAAATGGTGAAGAAGTTTTGGAGGTTTTGAGAAGTAGAAAAAGTTTTTGGAGGTTTTGAGAGGGTTTTGGCCGCAGGTAAAGAGAAAAGAAAGAGAAGAAGAAAAGTAATGGAGTTTTTTTGGAAGAAGAAGAAGCTTGAAAATGGAGTGGGGTTTCGCAGTAAATTAGGGAGAAAAGAGACCTGGAAAGAAGAAAGAAAGTGAAACTGAAGAAAAATGAAACTGAAGAATGAAATAGAAGAAGAGAAAAATGAAATTGAAGTTTTGAATACGGTTTTGGTGTCGGTTTACCTTTTAGTGTCGGTCGGACCGACACCAATGACTTTTGTTGTCGGTCAGACCAACACCATATATTTGTTGGGCCGACACCAATTGTCCAGACCGACACCAAATGACCAACACCAAAAGTGACCGACACCATATATCCGTGTTTTAAAAAAAAAAGATAGACCGTCACATATTCCCTCTTTTGTGGTAGTGTTCTTTTGGTGTTGTAACTGTCATCCTCTCTAACTCCCTGATATGTTCCAAAAAAAAAGATATAGCCAAAACATATGCCATATGTGTATATATATCAACATCTTCTTAACTTTTTATATATAGTTTAAGTTATTATAAATCTTTAGAATATAAGTTAATTTAAATTATACGTCAAAATTTGAAAAGGTTAACCCTTCGAATTATTATAACATAATACATGTTTATCACATTGATTATAGACGTGTGCGACAACTTTGGAGGTTAGGATGTTACCTAAGCAGATTTTTTTATTATTTTTTTTAATTTTGTTTTTTAAATTACAATAATTTTGAAGGTGGAGATTTGAATCCGTGACCACATGTACATTGATATTGTTGAGTTACTCTTTTTTTCCTCAAGGGATATTTCTAGGCCAATGTGTTATTCACCTAATCAAAGCAACACCAAGAGCTCTTTATTTGTAGGGTTTACTATAACCCATTAATTTGAAAAAAAAAAAAATAAATTCTTATTGTTGAAATTCAACAATGATAGTAGTATTTTCCTAGTATTTTTATTTTTATTTATCATTTTTGATCTACTTAATATTTTTTTAACTAATTAATTAAAAATGTTTCATATACACAGTAAAATATTTTGAAAACATTTTTTTGAAATTTAAAACTAATGATAATTTTATAATCAATTTAGTATTAGAAAAAAATATATTTCTAATTTTAAATTAAATATAATTTCATTATATATATATATCTATAATTTTTTTTTTTTCAATTTCATGAATATTTTTCATTTCTTAATATATTATTAAGTTTAAACTAATTAATTGAAATTTATTCTCATTCGCGTAATATCATATTTTCAAAATATGTTTTGTAAGTTAAAATTAACAATAACTTCAAACCTAATTTTGTTTTGTTTCTTAACTTTTATTTATTTGTTTTCATCTAATACATATCATTAGTTCATCAATAATTCACTAATTGTCATCAAATTAGTTAATTTGTAAATTTTTATGTGATTCTTTAAAATATAAAATAAAATTCATATCTTGATAAAAATATCATGACGAAAATAAAGGGAACTTAAGAAACTAGTCAAATCTAAAAAATAATTACAAATACGGTCTTTAAAAAAAAAAGAGCAAATGTAGTCATTGTATTAATGAAATATTCTCTCATTTTTTCTTATAGTATAGTATTTATAATACAATATTAAAAAGTATTAACTACTGTTCATGCAAATATTTTAAAATTTTCCTATTTGTAATTATTTTGTGAGAATAACTCATCCAATTGAACTAATTATTTAGAATTTTATTCTATAATATCATGTTTTCAAAATATGTTTTTATAATTTGAAATGAACAATCATTTCATAGTTCATTTTGTCTTGTTTCTTAACTTTATTTATTTGTGTTCATCTAACGTAATATATTCATCAATTCACTAGACTGCAACAATTATGGATTTCAATGATGGGCTAAGCATCAATTTTAAAGAACACGAGCTACATTTTTCATGACGTGCCGAAATGATGATGAGAGACTTTAAATGATGGGCAATACCCATCATCTTAAGCAATCTGCCATCTTTTTCGCTAGTCATGTGATTTCAAAACAATGAACATACTATCTCAAATGGGATTTCATCGCTTGAAAAATTACACTAATGTAAAAGTAAAATGAATTTACATACACAATTCTATTCAAGAAACACTAACAACAAAATGTACAAAATGCTTGTTATTCTCGAAATCACATGACTAGCACTACAAGAATCAACACCTAAGGCGACGAAACTTTCAGTCGCCGTAGGTATAGAATCCTGTCGCATTTTCCTATGACGATGCAAAATCTTCGTCGCCAGCCCCGTGGCCTGAATTTCGTCGCGTTTGCCTATAACGACCCACAAAGTGTTGCGTCGTCATTTTTGGTCACCATCGGCGACAGAAGAGGAGTGCGTCGTCGTAGGTGTCTAAGGCGACAGAGGGTTTTCGTCGCCTTTTTGATGTCTCTAAGGCGACGAAGTATGTTTCCGTCGCCTTAGGTGTCTTCGGCGACAGATTTCATCTGTTGCCTTAGGTGGTTCTGTCTTTTTTTTAAATTGCTTATTTTGTTTGTTCTTCGGTTTTTTAAAAGGAAATATAACTTCAAAATCGAAAAAACACAAACAGAATTCAACGCTGAAAATTCTAAAACATTAATAACGAAAATGAAAGTCATTCATTACATATTAAGAAAATGTTAAT
>JBBMEG010050040.1:0-16959 GCA_037832605.1 Cyclanthera cordifolia
TAGTATATAAATTGCATTATGGAGAATGAATCATGAGCCATTATGTATTTCGATCGAGATTAGTTTCTATTTGCTTCTTCTGTAAATCAAACGTTTTATCTAAAATATTTATATAATGCTCAAGTTTAATCTTTTAGACAAATAATTTTTTTTTAAGTATTATGACTTAAATTAACTAAAATGGTTATTAGACTAATTTTAAATTAATAAATTACTTGGACAAAAGAAAATTTAAAATACAAACAAAAACTAAAATAAAGTAATATTTTAGTTGTTAAAGGTAAGAATATTTAATTTTAACATACGAGCGATGGAATAGAAATTGAAACCTAAACAGTAAATACACTTGTTCCAAAATAATAAAAGTATTTGTTTAATAAATATTATTGAATTAAAAAAGAGAAAAATATTTAATTTTTTAAAATGCACTTATTACCTAAGTGTGCGTCATTTACACGGAAGTAGATTCCAATTTGTTAGGAAGGTAGTGGAATAATGTTGCCTACAATCCATCTATGTAAGTGGAATGTTTTGGTTGGGTTGTAATTAAAAATTATAAAAACATCGACAAATTTACCAGATATTTGATGTTGAAGTTCTTTATTTCAATATTTTAATTAACCTCATTTACCATTTGAGAATAATTATTGGGGGTAAGACTAGTAAAACATTATTGAGTCAATAAGTTTTTTACGTTGGGTCAAAAATCATAGTTATTGAAGTAAAACTAGTCAAACATTACAGGATGAAATTCACTACTTTCCTGTTATTGAAGAAGTAGAAGTGTTGTTCACTTTTAGAACTTATTCCAAGACTTGAACAAACGGTACATGCTTCTCTACTTGCCCAAGAGGATATTGGTTTGGTTGAACCATGAACAACTTATTCATTAGAGGAATCAATGTCTCTTAAGAAGAACAATGTAATCACAGATGTAAAATGATTCTTTTTTTGTCTCAACTGTGAATTATGAACAAACCACTACTACAAAAGAGGGAAAAGGTCACGGTCAATCCAATTTTTTTTTTTTTAAAAACACGGATATTTGGTGTCAGACACTTTTGGTGTCGGACATTTGGTGTCGGTCTGGACTTTTGGTGTCGGTCCGAACGACACCAAAGGTGACCGACACCAATTCTCTTTAAAAAAGCCGGTCCAAAGGACTTTTGGAGTCGGTCAGACTGATACCAATTCTCTTTAAAAAAGTTGTTCCTTAAAGTATTAGTGTCTTAAAAGTAAAAGTGCCTTAAAAATATGTGTTTGGATTTTTACCTTGTGTAAAGGTATTATTTTAGTTCGGATATGGATAAGTTATGTATGCTTAAGGATCGAATGTCACAAGAATATAATTTAGGAGTTGAGAGTTTTATAGAAAATGCTTTACGACATTTGAAAGGATCAAATGTTGTTTGTTGTCCATGTTTGAAATATGTGAATGCCAAGTACCAAAATGTGAATGTAGCAAAAGACCATTTATTCGTAAATGGTATCGATCAAAGTTATGACACATGGATTTGGCATGGAGAAACTATATCAAGGAAAATAAGCAATATTGAAAGTGACGTTCCAATCGACCAAAGTATGGATGAGGATTTGGATGACCAAATACGTATGTTTAAGGCTGCACACGATTATTTTAACGACAAATCGCTAATATTTGAGCAACCATTAGAGGATGCCAAGAAACTATTATACCCAAATTGTAAGAATTTTACTAAGATATCTACAATGATTAAGCTTTATAATTTGAAAGCAAAATTTGGATGGAGCGATAAGAGTTTCACAGAGTTGTTAGAACTATTGAGCGTTCTACTGTCTTGTCCTAATGAAATTCTGATATCTACATATTATGTGTTTCTTTGAAGGGTGTGGCATGTCAACTTGCCATTGAAAATGTTGACAACATTGTTACTGTTGGCACAATGTATGAATCGAGTAGGGCACCTGCTAAGATTCACGGTCTTCCACTAGGAAAGTACAATGCACGCGTCCTAGTGGATTTAATAATTGGAAATAACGAGGATTTGGACCTTCCAATTCCTGCAAATGACGAGCTTCAATACCTTGGACAAGCCGTCAACAATTTTGTGCCATGGCCGCGTGCATGGATTATTAAGACGTCAACCAACGTATCGAAAGAGGTATTTAATTTTACATTTCCTTTTTATAGTATGTACCACACTATTAGTTTACTAATAATAGATTAAATTTATTGTCATAGCCATCTGTTCGAAACAAAGATAAGAAGCTTGTGTCAGATACACAATCTCTTAAATACGGCATGACACTTCCAACCACAATCAAGTTGGTCTATCACTTTGCTAAACACAATATGAGTGATAGTGACTTGCTGCCAATTGATCTTACCAAGAATATGTTTGGATTTCACAACAACTGCTTCCTTGTCAGAGAAGACATTTTGCAGTTTTGTGAGATGGAAAAGATCAGCTACACTCTCATTCTTTGTTACATTGCATAAGTACTATATCATTTTCAATTATTATAACAACTTTGTTACATTGGTTTATTACTAACATTTCCTAAATCTATTTCAGCTACATTTGAGCTACTTAGGATCAATTGATTCTTGATAACTACTTATTAGTGGACGGTAGTAGATTTGCTTCGATTATGAGAAAATAAAATCAAGAAGAGCAAATCAAGAATCTGGCTGATCGTTCTGACATGATTATAGATGTCCGTCAACGTGTCTTATTTCCCTTTAATACCGGGTATGCATTTTTAAATTTTGAACTTCGTAACATGTAATCTATGAAGATGGTACTGTTTAGTGTAGTCCTAATTTCTCATTATGTCATTTTAGGCACCATTGAATTTTAGTAGTACTAATTCCTGATGATGGGACCGTTTATATTATGAACTCACTCGGTTAGAAGGCGCTCGATGAGACTTTAGCTCATATCGTGAATACGTAAGTTTTTTTTTGTTTTTAGTAGTTTTTTTGTTTCAATTAGCTTATTATCCTAATGTTTTTACTTTTATTCTATAGTTCTTATCGAATGTGGCAATCAAAGAATGGGTTCAGACCCACAAATTAATATGAAAATCAGTGAAGGTACGTAAATAAATCATAGCTAGGTTTCTTCGATTCTTGGTTTTGTGGAATTATTATTAACATTGCCTAAAATTTTGGTCACTAGTGCCCTCATCAATTGGGATCCATAGTGTGTGGATATTATGTCCAAATTTGTATGCGGAAAATGATATCCAACACGTGCACCCCCACAAATAAACTGGTAAGTTTTTGTTTTACTTCATTAACAATTTTAGTTTCTAAATTCTGCGACACTTTTTGTTTACTAATTTCGAAATATTGTTTTATGTTTTCGTTTAATTCCACGAAACCATACAACCAAGAAGATATGGATGAAGTACGAATCGAATGGGCAGACTTTATATGTATATTTTTATTACCGAATAACAATTAGTTATAGTGTAGCATATTTAATATTGTTGTATATAGCATTATACTCAAGTTATAGCCATTATACTTGAATATTGGATATTGTGTATTAATTGTTTACTATAGTAGTGTCTATATATATATATATATATATATATATATATATATATATCGATTCTGCAAATTTTTCTAGCGAGACAATCTCTCTTATATTGTTGATTTTGATTAGTAGTCTCTATATATATCATTTCTAGAATTTACAGGATTAACATAAATTTTTTTGTAATCTTAAAGTTACACCGTTATGCTGCCAAAATTTCAATTAATTTAACTAAAGTTTGAAGTTATATAATGCTTGTAAACATGAGTTTAGAGGTGAATTTTGGTGGTTTGACATTTTCAAGGCATTGTTTCTTATTTACCTTGGTTTTTTGCAGGAGTTCATGCATTTCGCCTCAGCTCCGTCACCTTTCTAAAGACTTGCGTCACGCCCACTTTTCTTTGTTTTCTAGTACTGACAAGCTTAAGTGAGACCTCACACAGGCTCAAGAAGCACAACGAGTCGCCGAGGCTGCCTTAGTCGACTCTCGAACTTCAACCGAAGCAGCCCGAAGTCTTGCTGCCCACGCGCGTCAAGAAGACTTGTCCACCATTGCTCACCTTCGACGAGAGTTGGCTTCTGCTGAAGGGAAGTTGAAGAACGCTGCCTACGTGGTTAACCTTGTGAAGGGCTCTCCTGCCTTTGTAATTTTTTAGAACAACATCGATGAGGCTGTCGTTGGCTGGGCATTTGATTGAATTCAGAAGGGAGTTAGCTAGGGCAACCTCCTTCCTCTTTTTCGATCTCTTTCTTCCAGTATTGCGAAAAAGGTCACCGACCTTCCTTATCTGCCTTCGAGTCCGAACTTCCAAGTGATCCAGCCCTAGCTGTTTGCTACGACTCCCACATCTTCCAAAGCGTGCCTGAAAGAAGTAAGGTTCTTCCAGCTAGGACAGCTTCTGCCCAAGCCGGCTCAACCGACCAATTTATTGAAGGCGTAGCTCCAGGGAGCCTTGATGACTTTTTCGTTGAATTCCTTTTTACTTGAAGCATTTTACTTTGCCGTCTTTTTTTTTTCCTTCTAGGTTGTAACCCTTGAATTTTTTGACTTTGAATGAATAACATATTTTTTATTTCTCTATCTTGCATACCTCTAATTTAAGTTTATGAAAATAGAATCAATATACTTAAATTAAGAAGTAAAGAATGAGAGAACAACACTTTTATTCATTAACGACTTGAATTACAATCTACTGGAAGTATTTTTCAAGTGTTTGAACACTCCAAAGACGAAGGATCTTATTGTTGTAGGCGAAATTGGTATTACCGTGCTAATTCCGTGCAGCGGCTTGGGGGATGCTAGACTCGACTAGGATCTCTACCAACACAGTCTTGTTCACCTTGGTTTCATAGGCGGCATTTGACTTTGCTAAAGCTTCGGCCTTGGCGCTTTGGGACCTGTGTTCTTTGCTAAAGCATCGGCCTTGGCGCTTTGGGACCTGTGTTCTTTTTACCTTCCCTTTTCTTGCTTGGGGACTTAGACAGTTTTCCAGCCTCTTCCATATACTTTTCTAATCATCCTCTTCGGATGAAGGACTCTATGGACTCCTTCAGGTCGTAGTAGTCCGAGGTAGCGTGGCCATGGTCCTTGTAATATAGGCAGTACTTGCCTCTATTTCGTTTGTTCGACCCTGCCCTAATCCGGCTTGGTCATTTCAGTTCCTCCTTATCTTGAATCTTCATCAAGATATGCTCTATGGAAACCGCCGTTGGAGTGTACATCTCAAACCGACTGGGTAGTACCCCTGTCGTTCGGTCTTCTCTTTTTTCACTAGGTGCTCTTCCTCCCTTCGCTTTCACGATTCCTTGTATTTAGCCTCGCGACAGCTGACTGACTCTCGCGCTCTAGAATAAAGCGCCTTCCTTCGGTGCCACCTCGGGAGTTGACCAGCTTTCCTGCGCCCACGTACTTTTGCGCTCTGGTTAGGAGCTCGACATAAGTGAGTGGAGCCTTTTTTCCAGCGACCACAAAAACTTTTCATCCTTAAATCAAGCCACGACTGCTGCGAGAGCCGTGCTGTCGGAATAACCTTCAACTTGTTGTGCCTCGTTGTTGAAGCGGTCAATGTACTCTCGAAGAGTCTCATGACTCCTCTGCCTCACGATCAGTAGATGGGTGACCTATTTCTTCTGATCTCGCCCTCCTAGCAATTTAGTGACAAAAGCCATGACTAGCTATCTAAATGAGGCAATGGACTTGCGCTTGAGCGTGAACGAACATGCTCTGCACTTAATCGCATCTCGGACTCCATGGAGTTCCATCCATGCCCGATAGGAATCCAAGTGCTCAATAGGATCCGTCGATCCATCATACCCCTTGATTGTAAGGAGCTTGAACTTTGCCGGGACAGACTCCTCCATGATTTCATCACTGAAGGGAGGGTGGACCTGGTCGACCAAACTGTCCAGGTCTAGTCTGTCTTGGTCCTGCGTTTTCTTCATGCTCTCTAACTGATCTTGGAGGAGACAAAGCTGGGCGTACCAAGGTTGATCATCGATTCCGTCGTGCCCTACCTCTCTTCGGCGTTGGTTGAGTACATCCCTGCCATCCGCTCCCAAGTCTAATTCCGCCGTTCAAGCACTTGAAGTTTTTAGGGGATGTGGGGTGGATGACCCTCGCATGGTACACCTTGGCTGGCTACTTCTGACTGGCTGCTTCCGGGAAGACTCAACTGTTCTAGATCTGATCCTCTAGTGAACCGAATGTTCCTTCCTCCGATCGTTACCGCCAAGCGTAAGTCGCTCAATCGGTCTTCGGTGTCAGGAATGAGCCTTTTTCGGTGACTCCATGGCTGAGACTTTCGCTTTGGCAGGGTCCCGAACCAACAAAGCTGACTTCTTCACCGCAACTTTTTTCTTGGTCAGATGTTTCCGCGTCGCCTCCTGCAGCGCCTGTTGGTTTCCGCATCACATGTTTGAGTTAGAGGAGTTTGCCGAAGCAACTCCACCAGGCGACTCAAACTCTCCGCCATTCCTTGCATTTGTTCCTCCAAAGATGTGAACTTTGAGTCTGCACGCTCCAGTTTTTGCCTTGTTACCGCACCCTCAGGATCCGGGTGGTTTTCGATATGAACAATATCATGTCCTCTGGATGCAATTCTTCTCGGAGCGTGCTCGACGTCCGATTCTCCTTCAACACTGTGGTGGTGGTCGTTTTCAACGTTCAACATTTTTTATAGAAAATGTGTTTGGAATTTAGCTTTTTTTAGGTAGAAAACTATCTCGTCCCCATAGATGGCGCCAAGTGTTGATGCCAAAAAATGATCAATGAATATCCACAGTAAGATTTGTTTAACTGAGGACGAAAAGGCCTACAAAAAAGCGAAAATTAGGACACATCGGTGTGGTGTGAGCCACAGTGCCTCTGATGCCTAAGTTAGTAATGGATTTTAAGAGGATAATTTAGAACTCAGAATGACATAAGAATACTTAGTTCGATTAGCTTAGGATCTTTTCCTAGAATGGAGAAATGAACTGATTCTTATAGTAGTTAGTCTCGTAACCGCTGCACCTCACTAATGGGCGACTTAATGGCTGGCCGTTAGAAACGTCCGTCATTAAGTCGGGTATGAATACCAGCGTAGCTCTTGACTGTTATCCTTCAGAGGTGTAACAGCCTTAACTTCAGAGTTACTTGGACTCGGTCAAAATTGGTAGGTTCTCGCCTCCACGGTAGACCCCTTAAGGGTGCAGCCTTCTCGTTGTAACGCAAGGAAGCCACGGGTGTGCACCATCTCTTAGTGCTACTTTAGACTTGGTCGACTTATCCACAAGAAAGTTCTACCCTCCACGACCAACTCACTCAGGTTGGGCTACTCGACTGTCTTCCTTAGAGGTTGGTTTGGACACGGGCAACACTTACTGGTCCTCACCTCCACGACCAACCCACTCGGGTTGACCTGCTCATTGTAATCGAGGACGTCATGGGGTGCCACGTCTCCCTGCGTTACTTGGACTCGGTCGACTCTTGGGGGAGAGTCCTAACCTCCACGACCAACCTACTCGGGTTGACCTACTCGTTGTAATGGGGGACGCCATGGGGTGCAGCGCTTTCATACGTTACTTTGACTCGGTCTACTCGTCCACAGGAGAGTTCTAACCTCTACAATCAACCCACTCAGGTTGGCCTACTCGTTATAACTGGGGACACCACGAGGTTGTAAAGCGTCTCCATGAGTTACTTGGGCTTGGTCGACTCTAGAGGGAGTCCTGACCTCCATGACCAACCTACTCAGTTGACCTACTGGTTGTAACGGGGGACGCCACGGGGTGCAGTGCCTCCATACATTTCTTGAACTCGGTCGACTCGTCCACAAGAGAGTTCTAACCTCCACAACTAACCCACTAGGGTTGGCCTACTTGTTGTAAGTCGGGACACCAAGGGGTGCAGCGTCTCCGTGTGTTACTTGGGCTTGGTCGACTTTGGGGGAAGTCCTAACTTCTATGACCAACTTGCTCGGGTTGACCTACTCGATATAATGTAGGGACGCTGACTTTTCGATTGACTCTTCGGAGAGTCCTGAACTCCACAACCAACCCAGTCGGGCTGCCCTACTCGTCATAACTCCCGGCCATTATCAGCAAATCCAGTCGTTACTTGGACTTGGTCGACTCTTCGGAGAGTCCTGACCTCCACAGTTTTCCCCTTAAGGGGTGTTCGCCTTCTTTTATCGGACCAGAGAGGGGTGAGCCTGCAAGGGCCGACCCTCGGGGGTCGAGGCTTTCCTTGGCCGACCCCCAAGGGAGTCAGTCTGCAAGGGCGTGGCCGACCTCAAGGGTGTCGCCAAAAGGCATGGCCGACACCCGGGGGGTTAGCAAAAGGCGTGGCCGTCCCCCGAGGGTTGGTAAGGGCGTGGCCGACCCCCGGGGAGTCGTTAAAAGGCGTGGTCGACCTCCTGGGGGTCAGGGCCTCCATTTGGCTGACCTTTGGGGGGTTGGCGTCGGCTTGTTTGTCCTCCGAGTGGGTTTCACCTTCTACCGAGTCGTTCAGGATATTTTTTGCTTACATTAATAAGGTTGATAAATAGTTCAGAAATTTAGATAAAGTAGCAATATTACTGAAACGAAATTTCTTTTTAGAATTCAAACTTATCATAATTTTGATAAATTATAAATTTAGTCTCTATAGTTTTAAGAAAGTTAAAGTTGAATCTTTAATTTAAAATTTTGAACTTTAGTCCAAGTAGTTAAGAGAAATCTATAATTTAGTCTCTATGATTTTAAAAAGTAGAATTAGTCCCTCACATATGACGAAATCTAAAAAAATAGTATATGCCGTTCATAATTGTTGGTAAATAAAATATGTAAAAATTAGTTATTTACGTATTTAATGATAAGATGGTGCGAGTAAGTAATTGATTGGACAACAAAATGCATCATTTTATATATCAAAAGTTATATACACGTACTTAAGTCACTTATGATATACATACGAATAACATGAACTATTTATAAATTTTATTAAACTATTAGAACTAAATTCTTATTATCCAAATCATAAGAACTAAAATTTATGTTTCTTCAAATCAAGAGGACTAAATTGTGTAATTATGAAAATCCTACTTTATGAAAGCATTATTTGATGTACATGGATCACACAATTTAAACAACAATGGGTCAATAAGCCTAACGTTGAGGATCGATGTAGTGAGTAGATTAAAACGTAATGTTATAAGATGGAATTCACTCTTTCTCTATTATTGAGAAAGTAGAAAAATTGTTCCCTTAAAGACTTATTCTGAGACTTGAACAAATGAAACCCACCTCTCACTTACCTAAGAGGATATCGGTTTCTGATTAGACCATGAACTGCTTCTTCATTAAGGCATCATTGGCACTTAAGGAGAAAAATGTAATCAGAAAGGTAAAACAATTCTTTTGTCTTAGTTGTGAATTAAGAACAAACTCATAAAGAATCAATTAGCAGATGACAGATTTTAGTCGTAGACATGACTTGTCAAATATAGCGAAAAAGTTCACCATAGTATTTTAGCGGAATAAGCCCAATGTTAAAGAATAGGGATTGTATTCTAAGTTATTTAGCTTTCAATCTATAGATCCACCAGTCTGTGAGGTAGTTCGTATTTGTTGATACACTATTTTATTACAGTGATAGTTTTAAAGGTTCAAACTAATTAATTAATTATGGTTGGACATGATAAATTAAATGAAGCATCAGTTTAATTTATTAAACTAAGTATTAATATATTTGATATATTAATAAAATAATATTAATGGGTTAAATATCAATTTTAGGAGAATTAATTAATATATTTGGTATATTAATTAAAATAAATATTATTGGATAATTATTTATTTAGAAGAGCATTAGTTGGATATATTAATAATTATTTAATGGAGATAAAATAATATATTAGATATATTATTTGAATTGATATTTTTGGATATATATCAATTAAAACAAATTAATCAACAAATGAGATTTTTGAAATTCCCCCACCAGGGAAAGAATGATTTTTATGTCCTATAGTGAGAAGGTATTTTTAAAAATGTTCATTAAAGGAAAGAAATGGTGTAAAAACTTAATAGATAAATATTTAGAGAGATTTCTTCAATATCTTTGAATATTCACAAGCAAGTTTTAGAATAAGCATATTAAATTTTATATCACTTGTAAGAAATAAATTGAGAAAAATATGATGGGTTGCTTGATGGCTACTGAGCTTGTACTTAATTTAGTTCAACTAACTCTAAATGAATAGTTTATTACAATGCTCATAGTCAAACAACAACAAATGATAAGTATATTTATATTATTCTCCACAAGAAAAAAAATTATTAACTTACAATCAAAGGTGCTCATTCAAGAGTCAAACTGAAAGAAGTAAATTTTAAATGGTTTTGGTTTTAATCTATATTGAGAAGAAGTGAAAATTTAAAATAATTTGCTCACGTAAAGTTTAGGAACGCGACTAGCATCACATCAGAGTAGATCCTGGTAAGAAGAAGATTTCACACTTTAATAATTCTAAGGCTTTGTCTCGAAACGCCTTCATAGAAAAGAGCTCAGTATAATCCATGTTCACTGGTGGGACGATTATCTCTAACCTCTATCTAAACAATGAAAGATCTTATAATTGACCTAATGATTATGACTAGTGGTTCTCTCATCATTCCCTCTTTCAAAGAAAACGTTGAGGGGATGCATATAAAAGATAGTGAGTCCACCAATTGCATAGTAAATGCAACCAACATAATTATCATTGCATCTTCCTTTACCCTACTTATACTAATTACATAGCTCCTTATAACTTTTCGATGAATCCAATAACATAAATTAACACCGGCAAAGAATAAATCAGCTGGGCGATGCAAAAACGCTTTATTACAAAGGAAACTCAACCCAGAACATAAATGAAATATTTGTTTGAAAACGAAAGCTTAAAAGAAGACGACAAAAACCCGAAACAACAAAAACTATGATAAAAAGCGATAAAGTAATGCAGAGGCGTGAGTTCTAGATTTGAATTCTCTTTATCACTTAGGGATCTCGAATTTGAACCTCCAAGCTCTTGTTTGGAAAACTGCTGAGAGAAACCATCAAAGACAGTCGAAAAATTATCAAGATGGTGCTTCGAAAAGCGCACTAAACGTAAGGAGTTACCCCATTTTCTTCATGCTTCCTACTTATAGAAATATGATGTTTGATATCTCGAGCAGATCTGAATATACGATCAGGTTAGATCTTCGGCTGTAAGGACCCAACCCGACATAGAGTCAAACCCATGACCTCAACCTCTTATGCATGAATAAACAAATATAAACTACGCGGAGACATGCTAATAAATACTTGAAATTATTAATGAAAAGAAACAATTCAAATAATTTAAAAAATCATAACGTACCCTGAAATTATCCAAAATAATAAAAAACTAACTTAACATGTCTGAAATGAAATAGTTCATGCTTAAACAAGTAAATAACATGAATTCTCAAAAACTTCTACACTCTAGCTTAACCATTTTGGCTCGTCTTGTGAGTACCTGGAAGAATTTCTTGATGAAAAGGGTGAGTCATTAAACTCAATAAAGGGTCCCAGCATGGGATCCACAAGTACATATAAATGCTCAATAACATGAATATAATGTTTTCTCTAAAAAAGCATAAACTTGGTAGATAATACCAGTGTGAGAGCATCTCGGTGAGCCAAAGCAATCTGGTTACCCCCAAACCTCGAGCACTTGCCCTTCATAGTGGGATATCGCCAACCCCCCACTCCTAAACACAGTACCTATGAAGAGTCAAGTGAACCTTGGATTCGTATGACTAACCAAGTGCTACCCGATCCCATACACTACCATGAAAAGAAATATCGTCCCCTCGTTCCGCACTTGATAGATCCCTTATCTGTGTTTAACAGTTAAGGCACGTCTATACTAGCTGTAGCTTATGCTCTAAAAGAAAACTTGTCCCCTTCGGAACACATCGAACATGAATAAACATAAACTATTCCATTTTGAACACCTAAACATAGATAACATACTCAGTCCCCTTTTGGAATATAAAAAATATTCAAATCTCAAGAATCTCAAAGCTCAAGATGCTCATTCTATCTTAAATATTTAATAAGATAGGGCATCACAATGCCATAAAAATCTTAGGAGTCAAACAAGATATTCATAGCTCAATCAATAGTGAACATGCTCCAAATTACCCACAATGATCATAAACGAGGAAAATAGTCCCTTACCTTGCAAATTTGCTCAAAGTAGCGTTTGAAACATGAACTTAAGATCTTCTAAAGAAACCTCACTTATAATTGCCCATACAGGATAAACAGGTTAGAATTGGCACTTAAAATATATATATATATATATAAAATTAAACTTAGGAATGGGATTTACCTTGTGGGTGAAATTTGATATTTTCTGGTCACTAGTGACGACGACGCAAAGGGAAAGCACGGTGGCACGTGAGGAATGACGATGATGCATGAGATGTGACTAAAAACCTAGTTCTAGAGTGGCTCGAGTGCATCTTGACAGGGTTGAAGTGAGCTGGCGAGGCTCGTAGTGAGCACTGGGTTGGTTTGAGATACACTACAGCCTCGGAAGCGCTTGACCAATCTAAAGCTAAGACTTGAGAAGATAGTCCACTAAAGATGCACATGTGGCTGCATAACTGAGGCGAGCAGCGCAGACAATGCTTGGGCGCGATCATGGAACGGAGACTACCAATCTCGTCTCCTCCTCTGCCCAAACTCTCTCCCTTAGGATTAAATTTAGGTGAATTTTATTAACTATTGGAATTAGCCCTAGGGGTAGTTTGTGAAAATTAGGATTTTTGGGTTCAATTTTGTAATTTTTGGCTAGAGGGGTATTTTAGTAAATTGGCACTACAGTCCAAAACGGAAAAGGACAAATTAGGGTAAAGGACAAACGCTATAAAAGGCTAATGATGGGGTTATGATTAAACCCCAAATCATTCAGCCATCATCACCTTGTGATTAGTCGTCAGAGCGTTGAACCCGAGGAGCCACCGCCGTCAGCACACGTGCACGTCGCCACCTGTCCATCATTCACACGCCGCCGCTGCAGTGGCCAATCAGTGGACGCCGACGACTGCACCAGTAGGGCTTCGCCAGTGCCTGCACCACTCAACGTGCGCCGCTTCATCGTCCAATCAGAGGTCGCGGATTCACAGCTTCGGATTGGAGGAAACGGCGCCGAGCCTGCTGCGACGCCGAACCTAGCTGCCGAGCCACGTGCTCCATCCGAGACAGGTGTTGACGCGCCCGAAGCTGCCCCTCGCCTGATCTCACGCGCCGCCGTCGCCGGCGACCGAAAAATTCGATTTTCTGCCCCAAAGGTAAAACCTATGCTCTGAGTCCGTTTTTCTAGGTTTTAGGTCCAGAATCTCACCCGTTTGTCCTGTATGGGCACTTTTTGGACATAAAACCTATTAGGGGACCCGGAATTCGAGCTCCAAGAGCTGTTTCAAGCAGTCTTAAGCCAAGGTAAGGGATTAGTGCCTAGATATAGGACTTGATGAGAATTATTAGCGCATGCCTCTATGATATTATGTTATTTGCATGACTCGCCTGGCTTCATGTGTTATTATGTGAGTTTTTAGATGGATTGATGAGCATGTGAATTCTTGCTAACTGATAGTTTATGATCATGTGTGGCCCTGAGATTTGCAGGGGGGTCTTGTCGAACGCAGGGCGAAGGGACGATATTCCCTATCGCGGTAGTGTCAGGGCTGGGTGGCCACCTAGCTAGCTTTACCTACCCAGAGACGTTCGACCTTACCCAAAACCGTGCCTAGGCAGTGAGGGTGGGCGATATCCCACTGCGAGGAGGTGTGGTACTACCTCTTCGTGCGAGTGTTCGAAGTCTGGCGGCAACCAGATTCCTTCGGCTCGCCGAGTGCCCTCAAACTAACACCGGTTGTCCAGATTTGGTACTTTCTGTGTATTTTGTGTTGTTGCTATGACATGTTTAGTTGATTATGTTCTGTGGGATACCTGTGTAGATCCTTACTGAGTTTTCGTAAACTCATCCCGTTTTCTTTCTGGTGGTCTTTCCTCCAGGTACCCCGAGGACTTATCGTGATGGTTGATTTGGTGCTGGCGTGACCATGGGCGCGTTTCTTTTCGTTCATTCCTAGTACTTTGGATTAGTTCAGCTTATTTCTACGTTTTCTGCTAGTAGTGTTAGCTCTGAGAACATGGTTAGGGATTGTTTGTGTTTCTAGGCTGTTAGCAAGTTCATTATTTAAATAAAGTTTTAGTAGGTTTAAAAACGGCATATTTTGATTTAGATCTTTATGTTAATTGAAATTATATAAATATTGCTTAAACGACCTTAAGTGGATAGGTGTGTTGGGTTGGGTCGTCACAGTTGGTATCAGAGCAAAGTTACTGGTTCTGTAGACTAACTTACTTAGTAAGTCGTTTTGGGTCCCATGGTCCGCTGTTTCCAGTCGCCATCAGGTACGTTGGGTTTTAAGGATATAAGTAAATTCTATGATTATGAACAACATGTGATTTATTTGTAGTACTAATATCCTTATATTATTAGTTATGATTAGACCCTAAATTAAGCAGTAGGGGCCGCAAGGGCTAGTTGGTACTTAGTGATTTAAGCATCTTTGCAGCACCAAGATATGTCGGATCGTGTGACACGAAGTTCTGCCAGTGGAGGACGTAGGGGGGGTGGCCGTGGTGGGGGATTGCCACCTGTTCCCAGAAGGACCAGATCGTCTAGTCGGGCCCAGCAGGAGACAGCTGCAGAGGGAACCTCTTCACCAATTCCCGGTTTAAGTATGGAAGCCCTAACTGCCATTCAGAACATGATACAGGGAGCGGTTCAGGGGGCTGTACAAGAGTTGAGACAGACAGAGCCGGCAATCCCGTAGGCTGAAGCTTTTCCAGAGGCAAGTTCGGCATCCCGATCGAACCCACAGATGCGTGCCATGGAGTCCGCCCCGTTGACAGTTACCACGCCTGCTACACAGGAGTCCGCAGAAGGCCATGTGAGGTCTGAAAATGCCAAGCTGATTAAGGAGTTTAGAACTTTTGGTCCAAAAGACTTTGATGGGGCCTCGGAGAACCCATTGGACGCTGAAGAATGGCTGTCTCATATGGAAACAGTATTCCACCATATGGAATGCCCCGAAAGACAGCAAGTTAAGTGTGCAGTCTATGCCTTGCAAGGAAGGGCTAAATCCTGGTACATGCGAGAAACCAGAAAAGGACCAGCTGATGCCTCGCCTTTGACCTGGGGAGAGTTCAAAAAGATGTTCCATGACATGTATTACACGAGTGCTGACAAGCGAGCCAAGGTAACTGAATTTACCACAATTAAGCAGGGAGGAGATTCAGTAATTGCTTATGAACGAAGGTTCGAGGACCTGTCCCATTATGCTGAGGAACTGGTTCGTGATGAGGAACAGAAGATCGATTACTTTATGGTCGGACTGCATCCCGATATCCAAGGAGACGTGGACGCACACGAGCCAAAGACCTTTCGGGCATGTGTCACATTGGCAAGAAAACTCGATGAGAAATTCAGAGCCAAGGCGGTTGAGTTAAAATTAGACGAGGATGGTCAAGGACAGAAGAGAAAGTTTGAACCCTCCAAGACATCCGAAAATGTTGAACAGAACAAGAAACCTTATGACAAATCCGCTGGAAAGAGACCCGTACAAAATAATCAGAAACCCGGTCAGAAGTCCGGGCAACCATCTCGAGGCAGTACAGAACGTTCATACAGGGAATGCAGAGGTTGTGGGAAGAGGCATTCAGGACAGTGCGAGTCAGGAAAGAAGATATGCTATAAATGTGGAAAGGAAGGCCATTTTGCCAGATACTGTATGTCTGAGGACACCCCCAGGAGATTTGATGGAACAATGGAGCGGAGAGAAGGTAGAGTCTATGCCACTACTAGGCGAGAGGCTGACCAATCAGCCAACGCAGTCACAGGTACACTATCCATTCTTGGACACCTAGCATATGTTTTATTTGATTCTGGCTCTACACATTCCTTTATTTCCGCATGCTTTGTAAAAACTGCTAGTTTAGAGATAGAACCCTTGGGGTTCGTATTGACTGTATCCACTCCAGTTGGAGTGCGATTGATAGCTCACGATATAGCGAAAGCTCGTACCTTGGATGTTGCTGGTCATACTCTGAGCGTTACTCTCATAGTACTTGACATAAGCGACTTTGATATCATCTTGGGAATTGATTGGTTGTTCGAACAACGCGCGGTAATTAATTGCCACACTCGAGTGGTGACTTTTCACTCCTTAACCGGACCCAGTTTTAAATTCAAGGGGCAAAAGGCAGGAATGTGCCCCAAGCTGATCTCGTCCCTCAAAGCCAGGAAGATGTTGACTAACGGAGCCTGGGGCTTTCTAGCATCAATTTCAGTAAAAGAGGGCTTCAAGCCGCCTATCGACGAAGTATTGGTAGTCCGGGATTTCACCGATGTGTTTCCAGAAAATTTACCCGGCTTACCTCCCTCTCGAACAGTGGATTTTGCATCGAGTTAGCACCAGGAACTGTGCCCATCTCCAAGGCACCCTACAGGATGGCTCCTGCCGAGTTGAAAGAGTTGAAAGTACAACTTCAAGAATTGATTGATATAGGGTTCATTAGGCCCAGTGTCTCACCTTGGGGAGCTCTTGTGCTATTGGTAAAAAAGAAGGATGGATCCTGCGGTTATGCATTGATTACCGAGAATTGAATAAAGTGACAGTTAAAAACAAGTATCCCTTGCCAAGGATAGAGGACCTTTTCGACCAACTTCAGGGAGCCGCAGTTTTTTCAAAAATTGACCTACGATCCGGTTATCATCAGTTGAGAATTAGAGACGAAGATATTCCAAAGACAACCTTTAGATCTCGCTACGGACATTATGAGTTCGTGGTGATGTCTTTTGGCTTAACCAATGCACCAGCAGCATTCATG
>JBBMEG010050071.1:0-16947 GCA_037832605.1 Cyclanthera cordifolia
TAGACATGTTTGTTGATTTATACATATATTTCTCCTTAACACACGCATCACATATTTAGTCACTTCATTAAAAAAAAGAAGAAGCTTATAATATGATAATGCTTTATAGAAAACGTCACAACTATATCAATTGAATGATTTTTTTCCATAAAAAACAAACGGTAGTATAAGAAAGCAAGGTTATTTTCTACCTAAGCATAAATTAATTACACATATATATACACACCCATACATATATACTCGTTTATTGGTGTTGAAAATTTAAGCCTATGTGCGTTTATTGAACTAAAAATTGTGTAAGGTATTATATTTTCATGGTAAAGTTAATAACTTTGGAACATACCATTTCAAAATTATTCAGGATTAATTTTAAAACGTAAAATAGCATTGAGATTAATTTTAAACTTTGTTATTTTATCAAAAAAAAAAAAATCAAACGCAAAATTTATAATGATTTTTTTTAGTTCAACCAGAACAAATCCATGACATTTTCGTTCATGAATATACATTAATAATCATATTATGTATAGATAGATGATAAAAATTCATACACTTTAAAATTTTAATTTATCTAATAACTTAATAAAATGGTTACTCAAATATCAAAAACTATATTTAATAATGTACATAGATGATACAAGAAATTAAGAGTACTTTTAAAATGAAGAGTTTTTTTTTTTTAATAATAAAAAATGCGAAGTTATTTTGAGTTAATAAAAATGAATGATTATTTTAAGTAACTATAATAATTGGTTATATGAAAAAATAGTAAATAGTCATTTCTAATTATTGGACATTCAAACATCTTATAATGTATTGTATTTTCATTAAAAAACAAATAACTTTGAAATATAACCTCTTAAAATTATTCATTATAAATAATTTTAAAATCAAAATCTTATAATTAATAGTGTGATTCAAAATAAAAAATTACGAGTTTGAGTTTTCTTGAACTAAAACAAATTATTATAAAATCGAAACTGATTTTAACATTAAAAATGGTGTTTTCTCTTTTATTTATTTATTTTTTAAAATTTAAAACCATTACATTTATTGGATAAAAAGAATCATGAATCATAAAGGGGAAAAGAGAGAGAGAAGAAATTGACATAATTTTAGAACAACGCGATTTATATATAAAAAAACCCCCTTTGAACAATTAAATTCTGGAGTTGGATTTTAATCTTCAAACAAATTTTTATCCGCTGCCGTATCTCGTTCACCATGGCCAAAGCTTCCTCTTCCATCCTCCAAACCCTAAAGCGCTACATCAAGAAGCCATGGGAGATCACCGGCCCTTGTGCAGATCCAGAGTACAAATTAGCCGTCCCGAGCGCCTTAGAGTACAGGATCGTTTGCCCTGCCACCATTAAGGAGAAGGCCATTATCCCTACCTCCAATCCCGAAACCGTCTTCGACATTAAGTATTACAGCCGCGACCAGCGTCGTAATCGCCCTCCGATTCGACGCACCATCCTCAAGAAACCTGACGTCGAGCAGATGATGAAGGAGACCAAATTCGACCCTGCCGACTTCCCAAGAGTTTATCTCACTACCACGATCGAGGAGGATATGAATGCCCATGGAGGTGGTTATCAGAAGTGAGGTGAGTTTTTTTATTTCTTTCAGACATTTGGATTTTGGATTTTGGTTAGCAAATCATTGGTTATTAATCAAATGCTAAAGGCATTTTAGGGTTGGATGTTTGAATTTATGAATACCGCATGTATTGTTTTTCTGCTCTGTTCTTGGCCTCCCCACGTCCTCTTAGAGGTAGTTTAGCTCCATTTTTTTGCTCAATTACGTGACAAGTCAATTTCATGAGTTGTGCGTTTGCTGTTTGTATGTAAAAAAACATCCCTTTTCATTCAAATGACATAAGTTATTTACAGATCATGATCCATACAGATGGTTGAAAAGCTGAATACTTTGCACCTCCGTAGATGGTGGACCTGAATGGTAGATCAATTTATGGTCCATAATATAATATATGTAGAACCATAAAGAGCTAATGTGTGTATTCAGTTTCATCCCCAGTCATCGTGTCTATCCCTTGTACAATTTATTTGTCTTATTTTTTGATTATATGGATTTAAACCATAAACTAAGTCTGAGTAAGTAGGTATTACCAACACAGGATATACGGTACATGAGAAGATATACAAATATGAATGTTTTTTGGTCCTCCACTCTACATGAAAAGTAGTAATAGTTATTCCCTTGCAAAGAAAAAGAGATAGAGAGATAATCACAAGTCAAGTTTAGACATTCTGCGGGATTGCAGTGATGCACTGTCCTATTGAAATTTGGTCATAGTCAGGCAGGTAATGTGATGTTCAGTTATGACTACTTATTAATTTTACTTCGATCTAATGAATAGCACTTTATTGGATTACATTCAGCTCCAATCAATATTGTCTTGAAAATTATTAGTTTTGTGTGAGAGGGGAATGAGAGGTTCTGATAATACACAGTGGGTGCAATCCCTTGAATAGCTAATTCCATTCAAATTTTTGAACATTAAGCTTTGGTGGTGGTGGTGGTGTTGAATACAATGGAGTGCAAGGGGTTTGGTCAATATGAAGATGTAATTGGAAGAAACATTGAATTTTAGAATTTTCCCTTGGAAACCATAATGGTGTGACCTTGTGGTCAAAGAGATCTTAGAGATCCAAAAGATTATATGGGGCTCAATTCATGGTTGCCACTTATATAAGAAATAATTTTCTACGAGTTTACTTGACATCCAAATATTGTAGGGACAACTGATATGTCCCGCGATAGGAGTTAAGTTGTGAGTAAGCTGACCCAAATACCCACGAATATAGAAAAAAGAATTTCCCTTGGAAGAACGTGCGGAGGAAAATGTGATACTGCCCTTTGTTAATACTTGATGCTTTATTTTTATCATCTTGATGCTTGTATGAGAAGTGCTTTGGAGGAAGTGATTGGTGCATATAAGATGGATTTTATTTCAGATACTCTAAATTTTCATTTTCTTGGTGTTCATTATGCTGAGATTCTCGGTAAAACCTGTTTGGTTCTTTTAATATGCATTATAATTCATTTGGATGGTGGCGAATGGGCTTCCTTTTCTCTTAGGTATGCTTCCTTTTCTCTTAGATTTAAATATACTCAACACATCGATAATTAAAATAATAATGCAGTCCCAAGGGGCAGCCTCATTGGTAGAGGTTTGGAGTCTCTAATGTATCATTTCTTGTTCGAAATCCACGAGCGAGTTTAATTGTAAAATTTTTCATTGTTTTCCAATTTTGGGCCTTGGGGTAGGCGTGGGTGTCCCTGATTGTGTAGTGCCTCGGAGCTCCAATTCTTAGTTATATGTATAGGAGATTTTTCATGCACATCAAAAGAAAAATCAAAGAAATTGCATGAATAGCATAGTTTTGAAAGGAAATTGCTTATAATACAAAAAAAAAAAAGAAGAAGGACGAGTACTTGGAAATGTTCCAAGTACGGTAAATACCCGAGTTTAAAATTTAGTGAATTGATTGCCTTCAATTAGTTTAGTTGATTGAATGCAATCAGTTGGTCAGCTAAATGAATGAAATTGGTTGATGGTTGTAAGCAATCGGTTGTTGGTTGAAAGCAATTAGTTTAGCTGAATGAAAGCAAGTAAGAGGAAGGACAATTCAGGAATATGAAAAAAACACAAAAATCTGCTATATATAAAATATTTTTGAAAAACATGCTATAATTAAAAGTTGTCTATCTATACCAATTTCCTTTTAAATATATATAGATACGCACACGTACGCCTATATCTATACTATAGCTAATTCAGATGAGCGCACGACTAAAGTTCAGTTTCATAAAATCAAATTTCTTGTTAATGAAAGACAACTAAATATAAATAATTTGATTTCATCAAAAACATAAATGTGATTATGTGAATTAGTTTATGGACCTTTTATTTAGTAATGATATTGCTTTAATGATAATACGTGCAAGTTTTCTGGCATACTTATGTTGTTCTTCATCATCAATTTTGTTGGGTTCTTATAATATTTTAATGACCTGCTTGTTGCATTGTGGATTATTTCCTTCTGCGTATCTTTTTGCTACTGTAATTCCGCTAGCATTCTCATCCCAAGAGTGGTTCTAGTCATTTTAATAATTGTCAACTTTTGTTGAAAATTCCTGTAAATGACCCACAATAACTTCGGAATTTTTTCCAGGTTCATTGTGCTCTGGGAAATGTTCTCTCCAACTTGTATTTGCCTCTCTTTCAATGTTGACCTGGGAGTGGATTATTCAGGTTTAGTTTGTATGCGCCTAGCCTATACAGTAATACAAGACATGGGATTTGGCATCAATAAAGTACATCTCCTCGAACTTCTATTCAATTTTTTTTTTGTTTCTTCTGTAATGTTATGTGCTTGTTCTGCAACCATTTGCTACACTGTTGCATGAGAAAACACTTCCATTCCCTACATGCCTGCATATCATTATTGTCATATCCTGAGCATTCTGTTATTTCTCTTTGATTGCAACAAAACAAAGCTGGGATCTTTTAGTCCCATGGGCTTATGAATAAAATAACTGAAAATTTCCTTGTCTTCAAACTTTCTTCTAACCACTCTGGTTTAAACCATGATCGCTTGCAATCTGTGGTCACTTGTACATTTTCTTTCGGCTGCAATCTTTTTTTCGTTTGAAGTAGGTAACTTTTTCTGGCGAGCTCTATTCTTTCACGGATCGAGCAGCTGGTTCATTTGGATTGAGATATGAGTTATTACTATTGTTTCTTTTTTTGGGAAAACCTTGGACCAAGTTATGAGATATACTTCGGTAGTTAGCAACTATTATAGCCTAACAGGCAGAAGGTCTTTATAGTTACCGCTTTTTAGGCCTTTCATGTAATCACTTATAGGAGCTTCAATTTTAACTCTTTTCTTTAATTTATCAATGAAATTGTTTCTAATTTAATCATAGAACGACGACTAGGGTTTGTAGGAACTTATGAATGCCATTGTTGCTATAGAGGAAGCTAGCGAGAGGGGAAGGGGAGGGGGAAATCTTGGGTGAAATCTTATTATTATTATTTTTTGTATCATTATTGGTTAAGACACTCGTAATCTTAATAATAATCATAGAACTAATACAAGAGTAAATAAATGATGCAAAAAAATAGTATACAACAAGAACACTCACTTAAGACAATAAATGTTAGCCATTGGAGAAGACTACTTTCTCAAAATGTAATTATGGTTAGCGTTCTTGAAAATACAAATGCCATTTTTAAGATTTTCTTACAAAGTGGGAAGACAAATTTGGAATTTTGAAATTCTAGATCTCAGAATAGAACAAATAGGATAGTTTAGGGACCAAAATGATTTCTTAACCTATTGAGTATTTTGTTAAGAAGGACTTTGAAGGATTTTTTTTTTTTTTTTGTTGCAAAAATTATGATTTTTTATTTTTTTGTCTAAGAAAACTGTGGGCGTGAGAATTAAACCATGTTTTTTTTGAGGTCACAATATTGAAGTGAAGAGTCGATATGTGACCTTCTGACTTTCGAGTCAACACAATTGTCGTTAAACAATTTCTGTTATCGACAATTAAACTATAAATTTTAGATGATAATTGGTGTCTATTTATAACGTTATGTTTGTATGGACTATTATTTGGGAAGATCGAGTAATGATTACAATTTATGTTCAAGTAAATGTTGCTTCATTGGACTATTGTTTCCCAACTTTATTGCCATTCATAAATTTTTTTAATTCTACGGTAAGGAAAGGTTGATGGATTATCTCTTTGATTATGAATACATTTGTGGTTAAACTATCGTTTCCTCGACTGTCTACCAAACATCTCATTGCCACACAATTTTATCATTACTTTTTGTCTCTCTCTACAATAGTCTAAATTAAGTAACCGAAATTATTAAGCTTTTAATTCTCTTGTTGAATTTAGCTAATTATATCAGTGCAAGATAAAGAAAGTAAACCACTCCATGGCAATATGATTAAGAACATTTAATCACGAGTCTGAAATTTTCACCTCAATTATTGATGAACTAAAAAACAATCCTTTTACTACGAGGAAACTGTTTATAAGAAAATTGATCTTATTGACTTTTCTTTCCAGGGTAAAAGATATTATTAATGAAAGATTATCGATAGCATGTCTAATATGTGAATTTGTATTCACCTAAAGAAGGGTTTGTTTGCAAAATTATAAAGTGATTATTTTGAGTGATTAGAAATGAAGAGTTATTTTGAGTGATTATAAAGAATAAATTATTATAATATCTCGTTTGGATGAAATTTTTATAGAATGATTATAAACACTCATTTTTAATAGTTTTATAAAACTCCCAAACATGCCCCTTCCAAGGTTTCAGCTCCATCTGCTATTCAACTTTATGATTTGCAAATTGATAAGCTCCCACCACTCCATTCTCCGAGAGGTTTGAATGAATAATGGCATGAAAGATTATAAATGGGGGATTATAATCTCTCTTAAATGTTAAAACATTATAATGATAACAAAACTAGTAGTAGTTATAAATCATTAACCATAAATCAAAAATTGAATTATTTCAATATTTTATCTTAACCATGCCCAATAAAAGATAAAATACAGGATTAGATTGTAGGTACAATTTTGAAGTATTCATCGATAAGCATATAGTGAATTAAAAATAATTCAAAAAAAGAAAAGTTCAAATGAAGTAAATTTTTTTTTGAGGTTAGGAGTTTGAGCAAAATACAAGTTTGGTTTAACTTAATCAAAGACGGTTCAAAAAAAAGAAAGTACAACTTTTTTGTGCGGTAAATTCTCATTTCTACATTTGTTGAATCATTCAGTAATCCAACATCCTTAGTTAACCATCTTTCTAAGTAGAGGTTGGAATATATGAGATGTTTTTGACAGTTTGTAGGAAGCAGAAGGGAGAGGTGAAGAAAGAACATTGATTCATCATAAGAAGAATGTTCATGGTTTGAAAACTTGTAAACCATATCTTTACAACACTTCTTAACCATTAGTCACAATGCTTCTCAGCATTATATATTGGCAGGCAAAAAAAAAAAAAAGAAAAAAAAAAAGAAGAAAGTTCCATCACTATGAAATGTAAAATCAGATGGACATGGAGAAGATTAAAGGGAAAAAAAAAAAATCAAGTAAACAACTGTCTTCGTCTGCCTGACTTGGCGCGTAAATGAGCAGCCTCAACGTATACGATTTCATCAACTAAGTCTTTGAAGATCAATCTTTCAACGTCGAGGACGGCGTTGGAGATGTCATCAAAGAAATCAGTCCAACTCTCAGATCTTTGCATCACATCCTCCTTTAATATGTTTTTCAAACTATCGTCCTGGTTTTCGAAGATGCAGTCGGTTTTCTTGGTTTTGAACTCTTCGATTTCGGAACATAGCTCCTTCAGAAGCTTTTGTGCACTAATAGTTTTAGTCGCTAGTTTTTTGGATGTTGTCCAAGGCTCAGTTGAAGTAGCAACAACAGACAATTTTCTTGCAAGAATCTCATTAACAACATCAAAAATGAGTTTGCGATGAGATTTCTCTTGCTTCAGTTTTGAATCTGCAACTTTCAGAGAGATGCAGTCATCCTTTCTTAGCAAACTGCTCGTCTTCGTTTGCTCCAAAACGAAGAATAACTCAGGGTTGATCGGATGACCAGAGGGGTGGAGTTGAAATGTGGCCAAGCCCGAGCCGAGATCCCGGAGTAAGAGACCAGACGCTAACAATATTTCAGATATGTATCTGTTATCTGGATCAGTATTTTCACATAATGATGCAATGTAATCTGTTTTTGCTTCGTCGTAGTGAGAGTTCAGGCGCCTGAGCTTCTGAACCAAGTTGTCGATGTTCTGCAATTTCTTGCGGTTGATTTCCGTGCTTAGACCAGGCTCCACACTATTATCTGTGGCACTCAGTTGGTATTCACCACAATCTCCAGAGATTGAAGCTCTATTTCCTGAAATTTAAGCAACAATCAGCATTAGATAATGGATTAAATTGAAACTTTTTATCTCTCACTCAGAATGAACTTTTAAGAGTGATGGTGAGCGCAACAAAATCCAAAATGAAATATTTATCAAACAATATATGACCATAAAATATCTCTGGCCTACATGCTAAATCTGACATTTCTAGATTGATCATCAATAATTGCTTCCCACCCCAATTCTAAAAAATCTTTCATATTCCACTCTAGAAAAAGTGGCATGCTAAAGTTTAGGAGATTTAGTTAAAGAGTAGTTTTTACCTTAGTTAAAGAGTAGTTTTTACCTTTCTTCTTGTATGTATATATATGTGCTCATGGAAATAAATGAAATATGCAAAATATTAAACTATTCATGGTATCAAAACATGAGGTCCATTGTTCTGAGTTCTTGCCAAATTATTTCCTTTCTCAATTATAATTGATCTCCACTTGTAGGATATTTCTCAAATTTCTAAACCCATAAATAAGGAGAGTGTTGGTTGATATAATTAAATTTACCCCAATCTATGAGCTTAAGCTTTTAGGATTGGTGATTTAACATAATTCAAGTAAAAAGACTGTCGTTTTGATGGCAGAATTTATTACCTTTGAGGGCTTTTGATAACTGCTTAACAGGAGACGGAGATGGAGATGGAGACGGCTCCTCGTCTCTATATATAGAGGAATCAAGAATGGATACCGGACTAGGATGTTCAGGAGCAGGAGTAGCAAGTTCTGCCTGCAAACCACAAAATCAAACCTCTCAAACAATGGCTTCATTTGTATAGATTAGATTAGTTGCTGTAAATGCAGAGGTTAAAAAAAAAAAAATCACCTACATTTTCCATTGAACAAGAATCTGAGAACTTCGAAGTCTTCATTTGTAAACAATGTCCATTAATGTCCGCAGGAAGTTCGCTGCTGGCAACTTCTAGATCTGTCTTTGAGTCCAAGGATAAATTACTGTCAGACAGTTGAGATATGTCGTCTCCTTGGTTACTCAAAGTTCTTGACTCATTACTTATCTCACTCAATTGGTCATCCAACACATGGGAAGGCTTCATTCTCGGTTTCCCAACATGAGAACCTGAATCAGTTCCCTGTCTGTTGGATTTACATCTGGTTTTGTTTATGTCTGATGGAGGAGTTGGTGGTCGAGATCGTTTGTCTTGCTCAGCTTTCTTCTGTTGCAGTCTCGGGCTCAATGATCCTGAGGTTTTTATTGAACTTACAAAGTTCTCCTTCGAAAAATGTTGAGACTTTGACGAAGAATTTGTTGGCCTTACATTTTTTGCATTCTCCTTCTTTTTGGTGGAACTTGCACCAGAGTCCCTGTGACTATTTTCAGAAGATGTATCGTTTACTGATCGGTAAACAGTGGAGTTATTTTTACCATGCGAGGCTTTCTGAAGCTTGGGGAGACCAGTAAGGCCGTCAATTTGATTAACAGATGAAGCTGGAATTCCAGACTTATCTACAAGTTTTGCTGGTTTCATAATCACAATTGGAGTTTCTCCATTACTGGAAGAAGCAGACCTGGTAGTTGTTGCAGCCTTTTTGTTGGTTTGCCTGCTTGGTTCGCTGATCAACCTAGAATTAACACTACCACTATCCCGTTTCGGTTGAATGTCTCTTTGAGTTACACTCTTAGAAGTTTCCCCCTCCTTAGTATCCCAGAGCCCCTTCGATTGCATAGCATCAAGTATCTGTTTCGGCGCTCTAAGATGTTTCCCTGATAGTTTAAACTCCAAGTCTTCCAATCTTTTCTCAATTTCGCTATAAACGGAAGGAAAGGGGTTAGGCGATCCAGCAAATCCTTTTGTGTGCTTCAGAGCAGGTTTATGAAAGGCTCGACTTCCATCTTGCTGCCTCCATGGTGCAACTTCGACAGGAAACTTCGAATTTGGTATAGGTTTCATAACTAAATCCGGATTCTTCCATCGTGGAGAAGTTGGGCCTTTCAATGTATTCCGAGGAGAGTCGGTTCTAATAGACCTCATTGAGCTTGTGCCATCCAATGAGCTAACAAAGGGGTCACCTTTAACCTTAGCATCACTGGCCAAGGGTGAACCTGGAAGTGCTTCTAATCCCATCAACTTTGCCACAACGCTCGGTGGATGCTTTCGTGATCCTGATGGTCGTGGTGGATCAATAGATTTCTCACTTAAGCAATTACTATTGTGCAAATTCTTTGGAAGTCTAGTTGAGTTTGACGTAGATTTAGAACCTTGAATTGAATTCTCCCTGCTGTCCAATGAGAGTCTTGGAAAGTCTTTAAATTTTGGAGCTGACCGAATAGTATCTCGTGACTCAAAAGACAATCGATCAACCTCTCTCCCGTCATAAGAAAACCGAGGACCATCTCTAGAGAATGATTGCAAAAATCCATCTTTTACTTCGTGAGGTAGTCGTTCGTGCTCTCCGGCTTCATTATAGTACCATGGTGCATCTCGAAGTTTAGCAAGAACAAGAAGAGACTCCTTCAAATCAATAGGCACCTTTTGTTTCCAAGTTGTATCAACTTTAGAAGCCCCATCTGTAGATTGTAATGGCCTTGGAGAGTCTTTATGCTTCATAAGACGACCCTTTGCTTCTTCCTCATTGGTAGATGTTTTAACGGATAACATCCTGGCTTCCCTATACATAGAATCTTTAACAACATCTCGAAGATCAAGGGGTTGCCTCCCCACACGCGGAGAAGTATTTGACTGGTTTGCTGCGGAATCTCTTGAGGGCGTTCTTGACAAAAGTATCTGATCAAAGGAGGAAGCTTGCGACTGAGCTGTTTTGTTGTACTCGCTAGAGGATAAGGAAGATGAGCACGATGTGAAAGAAGCTCTCGATAAATCTCTATTGAACCTTTGTTTCTCATTGAGACTCTCATTTAGAGACATGTCCTGCAAGAACACGATTCAAATATTACATTCCAGAGTGAACTCAAAAACTGCGGTACACGTTCATTTTATATCAGTGTCTGTTTTGGCCAGCTTACTTGCACCTTGACTATTTTAACTTTAATGCTTGCGATTTCGTAAAACACTTAGGCTTACAAATGGCAAAGAATAATTAGGAGACTTACGGTTGCCTCGCTCTGAAAGACGTTATAATCTTTCCTTGGGTTGCCAACATTTGGATGAGAAGAGCCTGTAGCAGGCAAGATTGAAAATAAATTATTAGACAATTATAGGACTCCTTTGGCGCGTGGTTCAAACAACCTATCAGAAGTTCAATGATATAAGCTCAAGGGATCATCATTAGACACATAACTACGAAGAACATAATATCTTTTTCTTTGTCCACCTGAATATCCGTTCTATGTACAATAACCAGAAACTTTCTGCAATATTAAGCTTCATAGAGCACCAATTATAAGATATTCAACCATCATGAGTTGACCTAGTGATCAAATAGACCTTGAAGATCTAGGAAGTTATAAATTCGATCCATGATGACTACCAGCCTAAGAAACTAATTCCCAGCAAATTTCTTTGACATTCAAATGTCATAGGCGAGTAGGTCAAACGAAATGCACTGTGAGAATAGTTTAGGTGAGCATAAGCTAACTTGGACATTCACGAATCTAAAAAAACAGATATATCCATAAAAACATTGAAGTTAACAAAATAGCCAACACAGGAAAAGGCAAAAGAATCACAAACTTAAATTCGTTTCCTCCAAAAGAAAAAGAAAAACAACAATCAAGATATGCAGAGAAAGAAGTGGCATCTACAATTCTAAGAAGAACTATGCACTGAAACAACACGAAGTGATCAAAACATAAAACAACTACGGTCTAAGGCTGCTTGAAGTTTTTGTACCAGATAAACAAAGAAAATTCTTATAAAAAAATACCAGGAGTCAAGCGCTTGTGCCTCATATGTCTTCCACTGAGTATATGTTGACGATCAAACAACTGCAAAATCCCAGTCATGCATCCTATTTGCTTCTGCAGATCTGGATTTTCATCAGCTAAAGAATGCAGAAGCTTTGCAGCCATCTTCAGGCTCTTTTCTTTCACAACAAACTATTATCCCTCCCTCACAGTTCAATCATAAAAACAACCCCAAATCTAAAGACACAAACAATACACATTCAACTGAGTTCTATACAGTCCAAAGAGATTCTCCCACTGAAAAACAAATTACTTCTTGCGTTCTATGTACAAGACAGTAATATGAAACTCACACCTTCAGAAACAGAGCAATTTTCAACTTGACTACCATTAAATCATCAGCTCACAATGTAAACAAACAAACAAAAGAAAAAGTCCCAATCCCACAAATATTTCGATCCAAATCCCAAATTGCCCTTGTGGGTTTCTCGCCAATTTCCCAAATCTTGAGTAGTCACAGGAAAGAAAAAGAATCCAGAAACAGAGGAAGCCAATGGAAACCCTTGTGCAGATTAAAGAACAGATGTAAGAAATAATCAAACAAGAACAAATGTAAGCATTTAGGTTGCAGGTAGTAACATGGAAAATGGAGCTGAACAAAGAAACAAACAAACCCAATTGGGGATTGGAAGAAAAGAGCTTCTTTCTCTCTCTCTTTTTCTAGGGATTTCTTTAGAGAAGCAAAATGAGAGAGAGAGAGAGAGAAATTGTGGGTTGGATGTTTTTCAGCTCCCTATCTCTCAATACATGTGAGATGGGTATGTGAGTGGGTCAAGAGCTGTCTACATGTGCATGAGAGAGAGAGAGAGAGAGAGAGAGAGAGAGAGAGAGAGAGATATTAAGGAAAAGAAAAACTCCATTTTAGCATTCGTCAAACTCTCACTTTCATGTTTTGAAGTTGCTACTTCCCTGAAATGGCCGCAGTTGATGATACTAATTGAAACAAGTTCACTCCAACCTCCACATTAGCTTTCAAATTAAATTTTAGAATTTGGGTAGGCCCTTGTGTTCTTTTTTTCCTCTGTTTTTCTTTTCTGAAATTTGGGCATAGGGAGATTGAAATTATTAACCTTTTGATGGTTAAGTAACGTTTAATGTCGGTTAAACTGAACTTTTGCTCACAATTCTTTATTTGCTATCCTATAGATATTAGATTTTATTTGCTCAAGAAAGTTTCTTGTGTTATAAACTAGGGCATGTTTGGCTACGACAAAAAAAGAGAGAGAGAGAAGAGAATGGATAAATAAAAATAATAAATAAATAAATTAGTGATTGATGTGATGAAAGTTGACGAGTCAAACAATAGAAAGAAATCACTTTTCTTTCGAACTCTTTTCATTACGTCTAACAAGTTGTGAATTTGAGTACCATTAAAAAAAATGTTTTTTTTTCAATCTCAATTGAGAAGATAAGCTAATTGTTATGGAAATTTTGGAATTTAAAAACCATTATTTTGAAGATTTTTCCTGTATGATAATAATAATAAAAACTTTTATGACCGACAAATTTATAGAAGAAATTGTATATAGTAAAAAATTGGGATGGTTCTAGTAAAAGAACGAAAGAGCACATGTGTTTGATAATCACAGCAAGTATTTGCACATAAAGATCAATGTCACAGACAAAGTATCTTCGTAGTCTTAAAACACTACAAAAAAAAGTCATTTTTAATCAAGAAATGATGAATGACAAAATTAGAATATACAAAAATGTCCAAAATTGTGATATGAATGCAAAGGCTCAATACTTTTAAATTTTAAATTTAATAATAAATGAAAATTTTACCTAAAGGCACTAATTACCACCAATAATTTCACTCAATAAAAGTTGTGTTCAATTATATGATTAAATCTTAAAAAAAAAAAAAAAAATTTGGTTGATTCATCATCTTTATAAGTTGATCTATAAAAATATATGCTAAACACACATTAAAGTTTCTTGTCCCTCTCCTTGTCTTTATGTTCTCTTTTTTTTTTTTTGTTATATATATATATATATTAAAGTGTAAGAGATCAAAAATTTGAATTCATAATTCATAATATATATATATATATATAGTATATTAATATTGTAGTGCTCATTACATTCCATTCTTTATTTTTACCAAATTCAAATATTTAACTTATTAGTAGGCCACACCAATTATTTCTCATTTATGATTCTTTAATTGAATTTAAAAAAAAAATAAAAAAATTATAGTTAATTTATATTTCTAACGATTTTTTTAATATGTAACGAGAAACTACTGTTTAAAGTTAGAAGAATTAAAAAAAAAAAGTTCCAAAAAAGTTTAAATTTACAAAACATGTATTAAATATATATTTAAAAAATAAACAAGAATTTATATTTTGATGAAGGTTGAACATTTGATTCTTAATTATCATGCATTTAATAAACTTAAGAAAAATGTTTGAGGACATTTAAATGATGCTAATTTTCTTATAATTCTTTAAGTTGTTTTAATTGGGTGATGAGTGATATTATGTATTGTACTCACAAAAAAAAAAAAAAAAAAAAAATCCAACTCAACCAATTATGTCTTATAATCCAATTTAGTAAATAAAATAAAATAAAATAAAATAAAAAATAGAAACAACTTAGCTAACATCACAAGGAGAGACATTTAATATATAACTACTATTATTATATTATTATATCTATATAAGTTATGTCTTTTTTAGTTTACTATTAAAAAAAAAAAGAAGCAATTTGTTAGGACATCATGACATGGGTGCCATAACCTCCTCACAACCTGAAATAAGTCTACTCATTTTCAATTCATTCATTACACATTAAATTTGAATTAAATTAAGGAAATGCCATATTCTTATACAATAAATATTTATAATAAAGACTTTGTATCATTTAGGATTAGAAACTTTCCTAATCATTTCCAAACCTAGGTTAGAAAATAAAGTTAAAGAACTAGATTATTACTTTCATTAAAATTTTAGAGCTCCAAATATTCTGAAACTTAATTGCAAGAGGAAGAATAAGAATAACAAAATTACTTCAAAATGAATCGTCTACATTATATGGACTAAGAATGTGTGTATAGGTCTTATGACTTGCTTATGCAATGGTTTTGCAGACAACCTGATCTGATGATTCATGTGAAAACATGTTAATGAGGATGTCTATGCAAAAACTCATAAGACTTGACCATAAATATTTTGATATGTCTAGTAATACTGTTATATACATCGATCAAGTATTTTACTAGGATCATCATATGCTAGTATGATCTTAATTCTTTCGGAACTAAATTGTGATTTGATCGTGTCAAATATTTTCCAATTTATTAGAAATTTGGGGAATTAAAAATGTGGGTTGGAAATTACTATATTGATAATAAAAACACACACAAAGTACAAATTCCCAAAATTTCAAAGAGATAAAAAGAAAAAAAAAAAAAAGAAAAAGAAAGAAACCCCATATGAGATGCCAAAAGAGATAAGTTGAGGAAGGGACTTGCATGGCATGTGAGAATGCCTTAGAAAGATTAGGGCATATCACCAAAATTAACCAATCAATGTCATGCTAGCTTAACCCATGTTGATCCATGGAACATTAATATTATTGTAATATATATACTACTGATCATTGCATTATGCTAATTTATTATTTGCTATATAATATTTATGACTTTTTCCTAGCTCTCTCTATTAAACAATCCTCAACCAATAATATTTTATCATGTTTAAAATAATTTGGTTCCTACCCCTCAAAATGAGTGGAAAGAATTATGTAGGCCAACAATTGGTGGGGTTTTCAACCCTACAACTACTACATAACCAATAATTTCATCTTCATGATCATATGAGAGAGATTATTTATTTATAATTAGGGTATAAAAGAGAAAAGGAATTATTATTTATTTTTTAGGGTATAAAAAAGAAAATGAATTCTAGATGATGGGTATGTTTGCAATTGAGTGAACATCAAATTAATGAATTAGGGAAGGGTTTTAATTAGATGCATGGTACTACCATTAAGTACCTTTAATTGAATCCTAATTCCCAATGAAAAATTAAAAAAAATGCCAATTATTATTATTATTATTATTTTATAAGGTTAGAAATGATGACATTATTTGTTCTCAAGGGGTGCAGTTAGTTGAATACTTGGGCTCGAGACGTGTGTGCTCCCTCTCAATTTTAGGTTCGAATCTTATTTGTGACAATAGTTTGTAGTTTTCACTTCCTTGATGTAAAAAATGATGACACTATTTAGTAACTATTTGAGTTTTAAGTGAGTTTAACTCATCAGAATAAACACATTTTTTCAATTAAAAGTTTGCAAATTTAAATATTCAATTCTCAAATATTGACGTTGAACGTAACAAAGTGAAAAGTTATACTTGTTTTCTGTAACATAATATGAACCATTTTTTAAAAAATAAAAAATATTTGAATTATTAGCTAATAATCAAATATATTGAATTTGGCTATAGCCATAATAAAAAAAACAAAAAACAGATATTTGAATTATTTTATAGTAGTCAAACCGAGCATAGTGTGATGGTTATGCTTGTCCAGTGCGTGTTGCACATGGGTGCATGTCCATTCATTATGTTATTTTGTCATTATTGCATGTTAAGATAGTTTCCTTCATTTTATTGTAAGTGTTTGACTCATCGTCATTTTCATATGCAATGGTGTCATATCAATTATATGCAAAAATGTACTATAGTGGGTATGACTACTAGAAGCTTCATAGCTACTAAATTATTATATGATAAATGCTATCGTTGATAGGTCACTTATTGTATTTTGCCTAAAACTTGCAAAGACAAAAACATTTATAAAACTCTCTTTCTCCCTTTTCCTAAAACTTTTTCACGACGTCCGTGATAGAGGTTGCACTTGTTGTGCCACTCGCTCTGTCATTTTGGTTCGACTGACTTGCTCGCCGGGTTAGCAAGTGTCCCACAGTCGCTATTCCGCTGCCTCTGAAGTGCGACTGTGACACATAGCTCAGCTGATATTAGTGATATATTAGCATCAACTCGATTAGTAGTTTGAGTTTTCGTAGTATCCCCTATGTAAGGTTTGTTGTCTCCGTTCCCGACTTGTACTTAA
>JBBMEG010050082.1:0-16946 GCA_037832605.1 Cyclanthera cordifolia
ATTATTGGCTTCTTCTGGCTCTGCATCCTCTGTTTTTTCTCGGCTCCCGTTTCCTCTGTTCTTGCCTCTACTTTTTTTCTCTCATTAATGGCTTCATTTAGTTATATTTCCTCTGTTTTTCTTGCCTTGGTTTTGGCTCTCTCAATCATTCATCA
Source organism: Cyclanthera cordifolia (assembly GCA_037832605.1). Taxonomy (NCBI): domain Eukaryota; kingdom Viridiplantae; phylum Streptophyta; class Magnoliopsida; order Cucurbitales; family Cucurbitaceae; genus Cyclanthera; species Cyclanthera cordifolia. The sequence continues at coordinate 156 of JBBMEG010050082.1, forward strand.
TATTTTCTCATTAATGACTCTGTTTATCATCTTTAAATTCCTCTGTCTGAACTCTATAAATTGATTGCATCTTCCTATCTTTCAATAGTGCTTCCATTTTCCCAATTAAAAGTTGCTAAAACTTGATGACTTCCATTAATTGATATTCTACAAAACAAGTAATCAGTGATGGACAACAAAACATGGGGAACTTGCAGTTGCAAGCTCAAGTCCACAACTTCTGTTCTGGGTTTTGTAATAAATCTGAATGATTTCAATGCTTTGCAGAACTTTTAATAACTGGGTTTTCATCTTTGTGTCTGGTTTTGCAGTTGCATTGAGGAATCATCTCAACAAACACCAAAGAGGCTTTCAATCTCTTAGATAAGAGGGTCAAAGATATTAATAATAATAATAAAAAAAAAATGTGTCAAATTCAAGTTTCCACCTTTTGTATTTATATCATTTTATTGCAATAATTTTTGTTTTATTTATTTATTTTTACTTACAAGAAGAAAAAAAAAAATCCCCCATTTGAGTAAATAATGAGAGCTTGTGTGATGAAACTTTGGAATTAAGTTTCATTTCCCTTTTTTTTTGTGTGGAAATTGGTGGTTTTGTGTGATATTTTTCACCTTTTTACCCATTATTTGGAAATAGTTTAATTTTTATTCAAATATCAAAACTAAATTTTTTTTTTTAAGATAAAAAAATTTTATTTTAAATTTTTCCTTTTTTTGCGCATTGTTTTGGATATAGTTTTTGCTTTTTTTTTTTTTTTTTCAATTAGTATGAAATAGAAACTTCTTATTATCTAACAAAAATAGAGATGTTATTCCTTTATTATTATATTATTTTGATAACTCATTTATTTTTAAAAAAATATTTATAGTTACTAGAATAAATTAATTTAATCTAATTATTTTCTTTTTTTAAGACCATTTTTAATTAGAATAAATTTTTTGGTACTGTGTTTGATTTGTTTTTTGATTCCTATTTGTCCTTAAATTTATCCACCAAAGCAAGGGATCAAATCTCCTTATGCTCTATAATGCAGTTTGTCTCTTTCTTTTGTACAATATTGATATTTTAAGTAAAATAAAATAAAATAAAAATGGGCCATTTTTACTTTTATTTATTTTCTTTGGCATTTTTGTCAACCTCACATGTTGTTTCTTCTTCACAATAAAATATATTTCTTAAAAAAAAAACAATAAATTATATTTGTGGGTTTGGGATATTTTGTCTTCGATTTTTATTTTTATTTTTTATTTTTTAAATTGTCTTGGATAACTTAAACTATCATTTTATTTTACAATCCATTTTTACACACATATTATTATTATTGTTATTTATCAAATATTTGTCCATTTTTATTCCATAATCAAATTAAAATATTTTTAAAATCAGTATTTAAATATCAAAATAAACAAAAAAAAAAGAGTAATTTTTAATTATATTTATTTCTGTGGCATTTTCCGCCGATAATCGAGCGATTTTTCCCAACATTATTGTCAATAATGAAACATTATATTATTGTGGGTGAGTTTCAGTTTTATTTTAATTTTTTTTCGTATTTTTGTGCCAATATTAAGCGATTTTCTCGGCATAATTATCAATAATGATAAATGTGGGTTTTGGAGGTTTTGTTTTACGCGAGAATGTGGTCCCACTGACAGATGTTAAATGGGTCCTACCATTCACATGCTTAATTTCCAACGTGGGCTCCAGGTCATTACTATTAAACCACGTGTCATTTTTTGATTAGTGAAATATTAATTACAAATCATGTGGAGTTTAAAACGTTCTTATCTTTAATAGGCAGATATTTGTACATTGTTGACGTGGATGCACTATTTGAGGACCCCACCAGAAAGTATGCTGAGATTCTCTTGTGGTGTATTTGATATTTATCATTAATGGGAAATTGAGAATATGCATTTACTTTGGGGTTAAATTGTGATCTTGTTTTTTTTCAAACCGAGCATAGCTCAATAAGCACTAGTGATGCATTAATATGAATTCGGTCAACATTTCGAGTTTTATTTGTATTATTTTTTATTTAAAGTTTGTCGTCTTCTCTCCGATTTGTACTAAAAAAAAACAATAATCCTTTTGTTTATGTCTTAGTTTTGGTAATTTATTGCCAACTATTACAGTACTTAGAGTTCAGCTCCTAAACAAACAGTCAGTCCATCATTAGAGTCTTAGCCTTTTAAAGCTCAAACCTAATCATATTGAATACATAGACTTGAGTGTCAAAAATATATTGTTTCTACTTCTATGCACTTGTTATTATTCTAACTAAAGTCGTTGAAGCTACTATCAAGCATCTCCGCAACATCTTGGTATTGACGTTAAAGTGTCTTTGCCCTTCAGTCGATAATAGTTGTTGATGTGAGCTAACACCCATAAATTTTGGTGTGCAATAGTCGAAGGAGTTTGTTATGGTACTTATTTTTAAAAGTACTATTGTTGGACTTCCAGCCACTAGCCTGAATGAAACAGAATAAACATTGCACGAGAATGCTTTCTTCCAATAGAATCCAATTGTGACAAACATTTTTTGAGAGTCCCAACACGACTTTACAAGTAGTTAGCATAATCTAAATAAAGAAAGATTTAATATTACCTTTTCATTCAATAGATACAAAGTACCTTAGCTCAATCTCAGAAGGTACATGGTCAATCAAAGGGTTAATTCTATTATAAATGTATAGAAAAAACATGCAAATATTATAGAATCGAAAGGAACTCTCATTCTAAGCCATGAACAAAAGTCATACTCCTTGACCAATATTATTTTATAAATAGAAAACTTACTTCCTTAACTAATAGTCGTGTTGTAAGCATACTTTAAAAACGAAAGATACAATATCTGATGCTCGTCCAATGGTGGCCTCTACCATGACAAGAACCAAGTTCACACGTATCACATACTCGACAACTGATGCTAGTAACATGCCTTCCATCTTAATCATGACACTAGTTTCTTCTGTGCTTGAAATTTGGCTACTATAAGAGTGATTCTAGCCCTCCTACCTTCTAAGGGGTGTATATTTGAGAGTTTATGGAATGATTATTTCGAATGATTGATAATAGCTTATTTGGATGAAAGATTTTTGGTAGAGTGATTAGATAGAATGATTATTAATATTTTGTTTGGATGAAGAGTGATTATGGAAGAGTTGCAAAAAATGTTTGTTGATTTTTTGTGATGTGACATTTATGAATATTTGTAAATAATTTTTTTTTTTTTAATTTCAAATTTATTTGGATGGAGGGTGTATAGTTATAAAAATATAATATAAATAAAATTAGGGTAAATTATAAATTTGGTTTCTATGGTTTCAACAAAGTTATAATTTAGTTTTCATGGTTTAAAAATTTAGACTTCGATCTATATGAATTGAAGAAATTTACAATTTAAGCTTATGGTCTTGAAAAATAAAAATTTAGTCCATAAAGTTTAATAAAATCAAAAGAATAGTTTGTGTACTTTGTAATAATCCATGGATAAAATATGTAAGAGTTGGTTATTTATATGTAAATAATGAAAGTGTAAGATAAGTAATTGATTAGACAAAAAATACATCAATTATACATTAGAAGTTATATCTACGTATTTAATTCGAAGATAATTTATGAATAATATAAATTATATTTTATATTCGATCAGACCATGCAAATTAAATCATAAAGATTAAAGTCTACGATTTTAAATTATGTGATCTTAAAGACAATTTATAATTTACCTATATAAATAGATAGGTAAATAATTGGAAATTTAAAAGGGTAAATCGGTTAGATTAGTAAATATTATATATTTCTATAAAATATAGATTTATGACGACTTCATGTATGATTGGACTAAGAAAACTCTTTGCTTATCAACTAAGTTATATTGTTTGCCGAAAAATAAAAGTTATCCTGTTTACTATTATAATTGCAAAATTAATATCACAATAAAACGTCAAATTATTCTAATTTTAGTGAACTTATTTTTAGGTACTTATGTGGGTTTTGTTTGTAAAATTATTAGTGTTTATTTGGAGTCTTTAGTAAAGAGTTATTTTTAGTAAATATGGAGAAGAAATTGTAATAATAATTTATTTGTATAATTTTTTTAAAAAATTAATTATAAAAATTCGTTTATAAAATGTGGATGAACACTCAAGCAATGCTAACATTTCTGTGCAAAAAAAAACAAGTATATCGGTTGAGTGAATGTTCGATTAGGACGTGTAAACACCTTATTTTTCCACCATATTTTATCCAACGGCGAAAAAAAGAATTTATTCCGAAAATTCTAAAACGATAATAAACTCTTGTTCAGGCTATCCGATTTCACCGCCATGGGAGGAGGAGAATTGATCAGGGCAGCGGCGAAGATGGCCGGCACCGGCGTTGTTAACGCTGGTGTCCGAGGATCAACGACGGTACCTCAGATCGGGCAATTGCTTCGCGGCGCATCGAGGCCGGCGTCGGTTTTCGTCGGATCCTCTTCTCCAGTGCCGTCGGCGACGGCCACCGCTGGCGCCGAGGTGGAGGTTGTGCGGAAACCGATGTGGGAGATCGATGACTGGGAATTCGCCTATTTCGAGGACGATTTGGCCATGGAAGCCACCGGAACTAAACCGAGGATTGTGTTTGGGCCCGCTCCGAGTTTCGAAGAGGCGAAGGAAGTCACGACGGAGGTGAAGGAGGCTTTGGATAGGTACGTCATTAATTTCTTGAATTCGATTATTGATTGTTTTATTCTGTGATCGGTTCTTTATTCTGAACTTGGAATCGGATTGGCTGGTTTTCATTTCATTAGGGTTTGAATAAAATGTTTAATTTATGTTCAATAATAAAAGTGAATTAGGGAAAAATTGGAAGCAAAATCAATCAGAATCCTTCATTTATCGACGGAAGAAGAATTGTCCACTATGTTTCTGGAATATGCTTAGGGCTTCTTCATTCTTATACACTAATGTTAATTTTATCTGAAAATTCAATTCCATTTCTCAAGCTTAGGTTGTGATTTTCACTCCGCTGTAATTTACAATCAAGATTCAAGATTCAAAATCATGTTCTGGGGTGAGCTTCTGCTTGATAATTTTTTTATTGATTTTCTCAGGGTGTACTTGTCTTCTCTATCAGAATCTTTTGAATCGAATCTGATTGTATCTTCAAACAGTAAACTAGAACCCGAGTCTTGTTTATCTATCCATGCAAGTCCGCAGACTTCGGTGCCTCAGCATGCAATTCAGGCATTTAGGTTGCTCAAGGAAAGTCCTGAAGCTCAGGTAATGAAACTGCTGAGCTTTTTATTGTTCTTATTGCCTTCAAAGATGCTTTGAATTTGAAGTATGAATACTTTGGGCATGTTTGGCTAGGGAAGGGAAGAAAAGGATAAAAGAAGAGATTTAAGAATAAATTTGTGATTGATAAGATAGAATCTTGTGGGCCGAACGATGGGAAGAGAATACTTTCCTTCCCTTCCCACCACCCCAATCGTGCCCTTTTATGTTGGCTTTGAGAAGTTTGCACAATCTCACTTGATTATTTGCCTTTTTCTATTCAGACTGTTGTTGCCTCGCTTGTCTCTGACCCAAATGTCTGGAATGCAATGTTGAGCAATGAGACGCTTAAAAGCTTCTTGCAATCACATCAGAACAGTAAGACTTTGTTCAATGTTTGGTTTTTGTTTCGTAATCGATAGAAAAATGTTCAAATTGTAACACCATTTGATTGGTGTTTTTTAGTTTTTGAAAATTATGTTTATTTTCTCATCTACAGTTACTAGCATCTTTCTTAAGAAAGATTTGAATTCTAAGTCATTATCAAGACTTTGAAAACATGTGTAAATAGTAGATAACAAAATAAAATAAGTAAACTTATAAGTAGATGTTTATAAACTTGTTTTAAAGAAAACAAAACAGTGGTTATGAAATGGAGCCTTTGTTTTTAATCGTTGTATAAGCCTTTCTTTTCTTCTCTTATCTTTAATGGGTTGGTTATACTTTTTGTAGACAAGGCACTTGAGTATCGCGAATTACCTGAGGAGCCTGAAGAGGCACCAGATGAAGCTCTTGTTGAGTCGAAAAATGAATCAAGGAATGTCTTTCACAAGACGCTAAAGTATATTAAAACTTCAATACATGATATTAAAACTTCAATAAAAGGCAAAATAGATGATATTAAAACTTCAATAGATGGCATGCTGGCTTCTGCATCCGGTTTCCTTCAGAAATTGTTCGAATCATCACCAGCTGAAGTTTCTGGAAATGACAAAGCCACGTCTGGATTTTCCACAACAGAGATGGTTGTTGGAACATCACTTATGGGACTGGCTGTCGTTGTCGTTGCTGTGCTAGTTGCAAAACGAAACTAGATACTCAAACTATGGTGTTCTCTTTGATTAATTTGTCAACGTTTCGGTCTTTGAATCTCTTATACTGTTCTGCTCTTTTTGAACCGTGCATGATGACGAAAGGTTAGGTGTGATTATTTGTAATTTCGCTTTTGTTTTTGGTAATTGTCGACTGTTACAGAACAGGGTGGAGTTTTATAGCAATTATGTTTATAACACTGCACATGATTTGTGGGTTTAAACCTTGATACAGCCTCAAGATAAGATGTAATTGTTTTCTTTTTTATGCTTTTCTGCTTGACCGTAAACCTCGAGATTTGTCTATTTGATCCTTAACCATTTTGAAACTGTTCAATCCAAAATAGGAACCATGAGAGAATGAGCAGATATTTTGAGTGATTAGGGTTTGCTAGCTCGTTTAGATGTGTTTGTTTTGTAGAAGTATTATATAAAAGTTAGAAATGAAAAGTTATTTTGAACAGAGTGACTAATTATTTTGAAGCAATAGCTCATTCATTTGGATGTGATCTGCAATAGCGTGTTAACTATTCAGAACACAAACCTCAAGTTACCCCTAAGTTGTTGGAGGCCTGTATTGATTTGTTCCTTCTTCCTTGATATCGAGGGAGTGTTTGGATTTTGGGTGATGACAGGAGAGGAAGAGGACGAACAGAAGAAATTTGAGTGTTTTGAGAAAATGAAATATTTGTTTGGAAATTTGTGTTTTAGAGCGGAGAGATTGATTTTTTTTTTAATAATTTGTGTTTTTGGAGGGAAGATGTTATTTTAGATGAATTTTGATATAAAATTTGACTTGAGATTTTCATGGATGTTGGAGAGAAGTTGAGGAAGAGTTGGAAAAAGGTTGTGATATACTAAAAAGAAACAAGAAGTTGTTCCTCATCTTCCTCTCATTCAAAATCTTAACTCTTGAAGTTGTTGATGATCATATATTTTGCTGAATATTTTTTTAAAAAAATGCTCATGGTATCTCAATAAGGACTATATTAACTGGGGTGTACATGAGTTCGGTTGGTTCGGGTTAGGGAAAAGTTTTGGACCTACTCAAAATTTTGGGTTGGTTAATTTTTCAACCCACCCTAACCCTATGGACATAACCCAACCCGTAAATGAGTCAGTGTGTCGTTTTTTTTTTTAAATTAAAATAAAAAATCAACATAATAACATTAATTAATCATCAACTTCAATTTATGTCAATATATATATTATGAAGATTATTTTTAAAAAAAAATTTGGAGAACAAATATTTAAATAAAATAAATATATGCATATATACATATATAAATATGTTATAGGTAAAAAATGTTTTTTTATTTAATAATAAATTCGGGTTAGCTCGGGTCAACCCAAATTAATTTTAGGTCAACCAAAAATCAACCCAAATAAATTTATAACTCAACGTGTCAAATTAGGTTAGGTTCGAGTTATTCGGGTTGTCGATTCTTTGAACACCCCTTATATTTGCTATGTTATTGTTTTTTGGGAATATTTGTGCTTGTTTAACAGGTAACAGAAACAAGAAAAAAAAAAAAAAAATAAAATAAATAAATATATATATATATATATATATATATATATATATTTTTTTTTTTTTTTCATAGTTATTCTCTCGCTCCTAGCATTAACAATTTATCTCTGGTTTCAATCACAAATAATTATTTTTTCACCTTCCTAATCTTATTCCTCTCATATGCATTCTTATTTCTCTTCTCCAAACACTCTTAAGGGGCTGTTTGTTTAGCTCTTTTGTGGAACTAATAAAAACAAGTTTTTATAATCACTCCTTAAACATCTCATACAATGAACTATTATTACATTTTTCTTTTTTAAAAGCTTTCAAAATAATACTTCATTTCTAATTATTCAAAATAATCATTCTACAATTATTTATCTAAACACTCATAAGAGGATGTTTAGTATGAGTATTTGAAGTAGTATTTCAAATTAGTATTTACTAAATACTCTTAAAAAAACTACATCCAAACTAAGTTTTTGATTGTAATCATCACTTCTAAATACTCAAAACAAATCTTCATTCTAAATATTGTTAAAAACTGCATCCAAACAAGTTTTTACCTGTAGTCATTACTGATCATTACTTCTAAATACTTAAAATAAAATTTTCTTGTAAATACTTTTAAAAACAACATCCAAACATACTTTTTAATGCAATCATTTCTGATCATTACTGCAAAATACTTAAAATAAAATTTATATTTTAAATGTTATTTTTAAAAATTATAGCTAACAAGTTTTTGATTGCATCATTATTTCTAAATTATTCATAATATATATTTATTCTAAATAATCTTAAAATTTAAAGCTAATTGAGTAGGTGAAACACAAGTAGTAAAGGAAATGAGGAGAATGAAGTGGACGCGCGGGGTGATGCGTGGGGGAGAAAAGTAGATAAGAAACAAAAGAAAGAGAAGATCTTTAGAGTGGGGGAGGGGCATGTCGGTGTCCAATTGGATTTTGTCGGACAGTTATTTTTTTAATATAATTAGTGTGGGTCCCAACGAAGCTGTTGTCATCCAATCACATTCTTTCCTTTCCTCTTCCTTACTCGCAGCCCCATCTGCTCCCTATCTGTCGTTTACCTCCTTCGTTTGTGTCGCAGTTTCATTTTTTTGTAATGTTTAAAATATGATTTTTATTTTTAAATTCAAATTTTTTTCCTATTTTAATTCTTAATTTTCAAAAACTAACCCCTAATCTTTTGATGTTTCTTTTAATTTGATTTCAAACTTTTTATATTTATTTCATTTCAATTCTGAACTTTCAATGTTTAATTTTAATTTTTACATTTTTTTAATAAAATAAAAGTTGGTCCTTGTTAAAAAAATTTTAAAATAAAAGTTGTTCGTTGTTAAAAAATATTTTGTTAATTTTTCTCTATAAATTTTAGATCCATATTCGTAATATTATTGAACAAATTTTAATTAATATTAAATTTAAATTTATTTTAAGGACCCATTTATTTTTTATTTATTTATTTTTGTAGAAATAATGAACACTAAAATTAAATATTTGAATGTTCAAAGATGCAAAATGGAAAATCTTATAAAAGTCTAGGGACTAAAATTGAACTTTTAAAAGTTTAAAGATCAAAATTGAACAATGTAGAGAATTAAAGAATTGGATAAACTCATGATAATTCTCGTTAAGGTAAAAACAGTATTTGTAGGAAAAAAAGGAAGAGACTAATGTAACAACTATAACATAATACTCTAAATTACAAATATGATGCCTAATATCCCCCTCAAACACATCTTGAGTTAACTAGGGAGGAGTTTGGAACGAAAATACAGAAGTCGGTCACAACATAAAGGTTTAGTTAAGAGGTATGTAAAGTTTGTTTTAGACGAAACAAACGGTAGAAGAAGATTCTTAGATGCAACCTTTCTGAACAAAGTAAAAGTCAATTTCAATGTGCTTTGTACGACCATGAAAAACAGGATTTTGTACAAGTTGAATTGTTGGTTGATTATCACATGGAAGAATCGATGGAGATTTCATATTAACCCGCAACTCCACAAGCATTTGACGAATCCAATAAACTTTAGTTGTTGTTACTGCTAAGGCTCAATACTCAGCTTCGGTTGAGCTGTGTGAAACAGTTCCCAGCTTCTTCGACATCCTTGAAATAAGATTTGTTCCAAGGAATATGATATAACCAATTATAGAACGTCAATCAACAACATTACTTGCCCAACCACTGTCCGAGAATGTTGTAATATCTAGTGTACTTGAACTGAATCAAAGAGGAGAGGATGTTGATTGATTGAGATATCTGAAACTTCTTTTCAAGGCTACAAGATGAAGAATTGTTGGAGAATTCATACACTGGGGTTCTCTTCCAACTGCATATAGTCAAGTGAATGTTAAATAGTGAATCGCTCCAACCATCTGACAATATGCGGTTATATCAACAGCATTACAAAACTCAGAAGAATCATCCATATTTGAAGTAGCTATTGGAGTAACACGTCATTTTGCACTCGCCATTCTAAACCTATGTAGTATGTCTTTCATATATTTAGTTTGATGAACATAAATGTCGTCTATCCTCTTCTCAATATCCAATCCTAAAAATTAAGATAAGGATGTCAAAAATCTGTTGCAAGTTATGTACAAGTTCCTCTATATATTCAGAGCTCGTGCCAGTTAAGACAATGTCATCTACATATAAAAGAATATATGTTAAGAAAAATTTAGTTTGACAAACAAACAAGTATGGATGTGATAGAGAAGCTACAAATTCATATTCTAGAATTTTGTTTATGAAACACTCAAATCATGCTCGTGGAGCCTACTTCAAACCATATAAAAACTTTTTGTAACCTGCAAACAGAGTCAGGAAACTGAGGATGGTGAAAACCTTGGGGTTGTTCCATATAAACACCTCAGATAGATCTCCATGTAAAATTGCATTGACGTCAAGTTGTCGTAGTGTCAAATGAAATTGTGTATCTAATGAAAGGATTATTCTTAATGTTGGCTTCTTTACCACCGAACTAAAAGTTTCAAGTAATTCACACCATCTTCTTGATTATATTCTTTAGCTACAATCTGTGCTTCATAGCGAGCTACACTTCCATTAGGATTTCTCTTAATCTTATATATCTATTTGCAACCAATAAAACTTTGATTAGGTGGTAGAGGAACTAGATCCCAAGTTTTTTTATGAATATGAGCTTGGAACTCATCACACATTGCCTCTTGCCATTGACTCGATTTGGATCCTGCGTAAAAGAAGTTGGTTCAGTGAGTGTTTCTTTAAGAAGAGGAGTAACAAATATCTTTTTCTTTAATATTCCCAATTTCGCACGAGTTTGCATTGGATGAGCATTGTAAGGAATTGAAGACTCGGAGTTTGCACTAATGAAGTATTGGATAAGGATTATGTTGACTCCAATGTAGAATGTTCATGAGAAATAACAAGTAAATTTGCTTCAATATTTAAGATAGGGGCATCTTGAATTGTTTGTTGTGGAGGTATATCAACAGAAACTGGAGTTATTGAAACTAATTCTGGATTTGTTGACGAAACACTAGGCAAGAAAAACTCAGAAGGAATCGTTTGTGGAATATATTCATATAAAGAGGCTATTGATCTAGAAGATTCACCAGTAATAGTAATACTAAATGGAAAAGAAGTTTCATTAAAAACTACATTTCTTGATATATAAACTTTCGAAGTATTAATATCATAGCATATATATCCTTTGTAATCTAAAGGATAACCTAGAAAAACATAGCTAATAGTTCGAGATTGTAACTTATGAGACGTGTAAGGACGTAAAAGAGGAAAACATTCACACCCATATGTACGAAGATGAGAATAATCCAGTTGTTTATGAAACAATATTTCAAAAGGAGAAATGTTTTTTAAATTCTTAGTTGGCAACCTATTTATCAGATACGTGGCAATTGAAAAAGTAAATGGCCATAGATATAAAGGAACGTTAGATTGAGACATTAAGGATATCAAAGTATCAACAATATTACGATGTTTTTTTGCGGTAATACCATTTTGTTATGGAGTATAAGGACAAGACTTTTGATGGTGAATGCCTTTAGTTTCAAAGTAAATTTTCAATGTATTATTAACAAATTCACCCCTACCATCACTCCTAGAGATTTTAGTTTTTAATGATAATGAATTTTCAATGAACGTAATAAATTTAATAATGACGTGAGAAGCATCAGATTTATGAGTTAATGGAAACAACCGAGCATATCTAGAATAAACATCAATAATAGAGATATAATTATGTTGACCATTCATTAATATTTTAGGTGTTGGACCCCAAATGTCACTATGTAACAATTCTAAAGGGGCATTTGTACAAGGTAAAGAAAAAACTTACTTAGACATAGTTCCTACAAGTCAGTTTTTACAATGGTGTAGAGTAAATTTATTATTCAATTGAAGAATCTTAAAAACAGCCTTAAAAGTAGCATCACATGGATGTCCTAATCTAAAATGACAAACATCAGCAGGAGCCTTCAAAGTAATCAAACTATTATGTTGAAAAGAACCAAGATAGGAAGGTAAAATAGGATATACCCATTTACACACCGACCTTAGAATAAAATCTCATTGGTTGCCATGTTCTGAATTTCAAAACACAACTCATCAAAAGTAAACCTACAATTATTATCTTCACATAGTTGTGACACAGAGAGTAAATTAGATTTCATATCAGGAGCTCTAAAAAGAGAATTCAATCGAAAAGAAGTAGAATAAAAAGTTTAGAGTATACCCGATCCTTGATGAGTGATTGGCAAGGCTTGACCATTTCCAATAGCTACATTATCTTCACCATTATAAGCAAATGAGACATTGAAATTTCCAAAATTCTTAGTAATATGAGCATTACAACCAGATCCGATAACCATACACCATTCACTTGCTTTATTTGATGTAGTTGCAAAATTAGATGAGATGATGATGAGATGATATTAGACGTAGCAGCCATAGCAGCGAGTCGAGCAAGAGAAAGATGACCTTGAAAAGAGTAATTCATTATATTATAGCAATCCAAGGCATTATGTCCCTATTTCTTACAAATTTGACAATAAACTTTGCTGGGAGATTGATTTGTATCAGGTGCGCCAGAGGATGATTGTTCTTCTGAAAGATTCGAAGATTGATACGTAGATACAGTATAATGACCACGACCTCGAGTATTTTGACTTTTTCCTTTGCCACGATTTGAGCTCCTCCAAGATCCAAGATTATAGTTTGAATTTAACGCAAAATTGTTCATCGAGCTAGTAATATCAATCTTGAATTGATTATCAATTGCCAATTCTTCATTTTTAAGAAGAACATGAAGATATTAAAAACTAGAAGCTGTAGTTCGAGTGTGAAGAGAAGTTCGAAACATACTATATTGAGAATGAAGACCATTTAGTGTATAAATCATCAGGTCCTCGGTATTTATTGTAACAGAAACCGCAGCAAGCCGATGAATAATACTCTAAATACATTGAATATAAGTATCAATACCTTCAGTTGGTTTCTTTGTAATAGTTTGAAGTTCACTCTTCAATCCAACAATATTCGTTCTTGAAGATGAAGAAAAATGTACAACAAGTGTATCCCAGACTTTTTTTGATGTAGAATAACCAACCACACACGCAAGGGCTGTTTGAATGAGAGTAATACTGATAAGAGTAATGATGGCCTGATCTTTTTCAAACCAGGTTCGATATTTACGGCTTATGTGTCTTGTCCATTAACAACAAGTTTCTTTATTGGTGCTGGAAAAGATTCATCAATATACCCAAAAAGCTTGTGAGCTTGAAGAAGAAGCGTAATTTGAAATTTTCACAGGACGTAATTTGAAGAATCAAGAGTTGAACAGAGATAAGATTACAGATGTTAGTAAGAAGATATATTGAAGTATTGAGAGAAGAGTCAGAAGTAGCCATTGATGAAGCCGAACAAGAAGAAAGAAACACAAGAAATTTTAGGGCAAGAAGAAGAGAAGATGCATAAATCCCAAAAACTTTAGGTCAAGAAGAAGAAAAAACATAAGGTAAAGTAAGAGAGAATTAGAAAAGAATGTTAGTCACGTGGACGTCTGATATCATGTATAGAATTAGAGAATTTGATAAACTCATGATAATTCTCCTAAAGGCAAAAATAGTATTTATAGGAAAAATACAAGGAAGAGACTAACGTAACAACTACAACAGAACACTCTAAATTACAAACATAATGCCTAACAAACAAAACTCAAAATCTAAGTACTAAAATGGTATTTTAACTTTTATTTTCATATTATTTAAGCTAAAGTATTAAAAATATTCTTAAAATTTATCCATTGCTTTTTTTTTCAAAAAAAATTATATTATTTTGAAAGTTACAATATTTATTTTGACTATTGTTGACTTGGATCAATCATAAATTGTCACGTCATTTTCTCATATTTAATGGCAGAATTAAATTATTGTGTTATAAATTTAATTAGTGAGCTCAAACATAAAAGTTCAAATCCTAACATGCTTTGGTAGTAAATGGTTACTTTTTCCAAAATAATTTAGTGTATGGTTACTTTTTGTAATTATTTAAATTAATGACTAAATTAAAATAGAGATAGTCAAAAAATTATTATTCTCCAAAATACCCTTAGTCTTCTTTGTTTAATTTAAATTATTTATAAAAAAATAAAATTCATCAATCATACATTCAAGTCAACTTCTATTTTTGAATTGTGAAACAATCGTCTACATTTTGCTCCCTTCAACCATTTTCAAGATTTTTTAAAAAAAAAACTGTAATAAACAAATTTTAATTATTTTTGTAAAAAGAAAAAAAAAAAAAAAATATATATATATATATATATATATTTTTTTTTTTGGTAGATTCTTAACGTTCTCTTAAAAAAAAAAAAAGAAAAAAAGAAGGGTTTCTCACAATATGGTTTCTACATCAAGAAAGAAAGAAAAAGGGTTGCACAATATGGGAAGAAGATGAAGATTGTCTTGTAGGGAGGATGTACCATGCATGAGACATACATGTACAGAAATCACAATGATGTTTAAAGAAAAAAAATCCCAACTTTTTAAATTTCAAATACAAATTATTAAAGATTATACTATTTATATTTTTTTAAAAGGATCAATAAATATATTTCTAGTTAGTTTCACATAATATTTTCACATAATTTTGTTTTTTTACCAGAAAAAAGATATAAATTAAAATGCTAAATAAGTTTTAGCCAATTTCCTAATTAGTTTCTAAAAGTTAGCTATTTTCCTAATTTTTCCCAATACGAATTCAACCAATGACTTGCGGCATTTTCATGAAAAAGCAATTATAAGAAGCAAGAAAAAGAAGATTTTAGAGTTTTATAACTTACAATGCAGAATTTTAAATACTAGATTTTCCATATTTCATATTTTGGTACTTTTTAATTTCAAACATTGTCAAACAAGCTCATAATTGCTATAGACTTTTTAGATAAGTTTGTTAAGTGTATTTACCGCCAATCTACCCTTGATGTACAATTAACTTTTGGCTTCACATATTTTATTTTTCACAAAGTACATTTAAGAGGTTTTTGAAACCTTTTGTATTCCAAGCCATGCACGAAATTTTGGCCTTAAAAATGGACTGTAATACCTCATTTTTGACAGAATATTGATATCAAAACTTGAGTTTTCTTGACCCAATTTGGTGTTGTCCATTTTTTTTTCAAATCTTGCTTTAGGTTTGAATGAAAAATCCATTCATTAGATTAGTCTTGATCAAACTAATTATGGAGTGAGTTGTCTTAGGATCTAAGAGTGACCATCATAGGTTCTAATTGTGATTTAAGAGTTTCCACCATTCAAACTTAACTCTTGGTTAGGATCGAGTGTTGGGTTTTCCATATTTGTGAGATTTCACTACAAGAAAATGGCTCTTCGGCAACGAGAGTATCAGCGACAGAGGAAAAATCTATCGCTTTTGACCAGCAAATGTGACAGAACACATAAGTGTCGCATTAGACTCAAGCTAATGCGACAGAGAAGGTGATCTATCGCTTTTTTGCTGTAAAACGACGACAAAAGCAAAATTCTGCCGCCTTCGCTTATGGAAAACGCGACTGAGAGCTTACTCTGTCGCCTTTGGGCGAATAATTTTTTTTTGGAATCGCCCAAAGGTGATAGAGATAGCGGTTTTGTCGCCTTTGCCCTTAATTTTCCCTCCAAAAACAATTCGAGTGTATAAAAACGATTGGGCTTAGGCGACATAACCTCTTCTCTATCACCGAAGCCCAACATTTTATTATTTTTTAATGAGCAAAGGCGACAGAAAAGCGATTATGTCGCCTTTTCCTTATATTTTTCTCTCAAAACCAATTTTGGCCTGAAAAATGCCTGAACTTCGGCGACAGAACCACTTTTCTGTCGCCGAAGCCCTTTATTATTTTTAATGACCAAATGCGACGGAGCATTATTTCCTCGCATTTGCCCCCGATTACAAAATGGAGAACTCGTCATTTCTTCCCCATTTTTCCATTTCTTCTCCCATTTTCTCCCAAATTCTCTAAAAAACCCCACCTTCTTCGCCACCTCTTTCATTGGAAACCGCCGCCGCTCTCCATTTTTTCAACCGGCACATCCATCCCTTTTCCAAAAGGTAATATTATGTGTTTATTTCGTTTGAACTTTGGTTAAATTCGTTTGAAATTATATATTATGTGTTTAGTTTTTTTCGATTATGAATGAAATTAGTTTCATTCCTTAGATATTAGGTTTTTGTTTATTGTTTTTGGAATTAGGCTTTAGGTATCATTTTTAGTTTAGTTTTTAGAATTAGGTTTTGGTTTATAGTTTATTAAATTTAGTTTTTGTTTATGAATTGGTTTTGAGGATAAAATTTTCGTTTATAGTTTATAGAATTAGGCTTTAGGTTTTGTTTTAGTTTAGTT
>JBBMEG010050093.1:0-16945 GCA_037832605.1 Cyclanthera cordifolia
AACCTCAACTTTATTATATATATATATATATATATATAGACACACACACACACACACACACACACACACATATATATATATATTTTTTTTTTTTTAATTTATTAGTGAGTGTTTACATGTTTCTCAATTATTTTTATGCAATAAAGATGTTTAATACCACAACAATTAAGAAAATTAATTGATATGTATGTAACCTTAACTCTTTTAGATTAGTACGTTAATCGTCAAGTTTATCTTTTCGAGTGTTTGAATGAATAATTGTATAAAAAAAAATTTTGAGTGACTAAAAATGAGAGTTATTTTGAATACATTATTACCTTGTTGAAATGAGATTGTTTGAAAAGTAATTATAAAAATTTATTCATAAAATCCTATAAAAGAGTCTAAACCAAAATGGATCAATTACTCCGAGTTTGTCACACCCTCAAATATTTTTGAAAAACAAACCCTATATTTTATAATCATTTGATTTTTTTATTTTTAATTAATTTTTTCTCCAATTTTTAATTAGTTTTACTTTAATTTAAGTTTTCCTTAATTTATTATCTACTTACTATTATGAGTATATATGATCCTGGTTGAGTTATGATAAATATAGAGTTTTGAGTTGGTTAATCCTCTAATCCTTCTATCCTATGCATCAAAGTTACTGAATTAAATCCAACCATATATTTTCAAGTGAATTTTCAGATTGGGTTAATCTTTTCTGTTCTTTATATAACAATTCGCTATAAATATGTAAACAAATCATGAATAAAAAATTGATGATATTATACTTGAACTTAGATTATCTATTTTATAAGTTTATCTTATTCATCAATATACTTAGAACATATCTTATATTAATTAATTTTTGTTTACGCACATGAATCTGTGTATATATTATTCCTTAGTTCAAGTTGGGTCAGATTGAATGAACAAAAAGTTGGTTATCCCAAAACCAATCCAACTGAACGAAAATTAGATAATCATAATCCAACGTCTCAAGTTAAATACAATTATAACTCGAGCTAATTAACTCTTACCTACAATTTTGATTGGATAGTTAGAATTTTATTTTTGATTCAAACACAATATATGAAGTGAAAAAAAAAAACTTTAATTTCTTAATTGAAAACATATATTTTAATTAATTGAGTTATATTTTCAGATAATTGAAGAGATATAGAAAATGGAGCTGAAAAGGGGCATGAAGATGAGTCACATACCATTAGCAAGAGATGCTTCTGGCCAATACTAAGTTTTTTTTTCCTTTAATATTTAGAGACAGAGATCTCTTTTCTTTTATTATTATTATTATTATTTATTTTTCAATTAGAATTTGTCACTTTATTTGAAAATAATTTTTAGTTTGAGTTTGATTTTTGTTGAATGCAGTCGGTTCAAATCGCACTATTGATGTATGAGTTGTTGAAGTGCAGTTAGCTCACCAACCTGGCCCTCCCCAACCCTCAATATAATTTTATGCTCTCATACATTATTTATTTTATTTTATTTTTTATGTATATGGTCGCATCTAAAACCCTAATCTCCCTTCCTTTCCTCTAAAGATAATATGCTCTTCAAAAGTTAACATTGACACATATTCAAATCACATCGATCTTTCTTTTATTATTATTTTTTTTAAAGCATGGAGATATAACTCATTTTGTATAATTGTATTTTAACACAACAAAAAAAATAGCTTTAAGCGACAGAGGCTACGGCGACAAAGAAAAATTTCGTCGCCTTATATCGCTACGGCGACCGAACTAAAGATGTGTCGCTGTAGCCTTGACATACGGCGACAGAACAACTATTTCGTCCCATTAGCCACTCAGCTTATGACGACAAAGCGTTTGTCTGTCACCGTACGACGACGGAAATGGTTCAGGCTACGACGACGAAGCTTCTCTTGTGTAATTTGGAGAGGAGAGGAGAGGAGAGGAGAGGAGAGGATGAGGTAATTTGGAGATATATAGTATTTATTTGAGAATTGATGTGTTTTAGAGAAAATAGATCGTATATACCCATTTGGCATTTGTATTTAAGACAAATTTTAGATAGTGTATAAAATATGATTTGATGATTGATGAATTTAGGAAAAAAGTTGAAGAAAGTTTGATGAAGAGACAGTTTGATGAAGAGACGGGAAGAAGTTGTGATATATAAAAAATAAACAAAAAAAGTTAAAATCCTCTTTTCCTCTTCTTTTGATTCCTCTTCTTTAGATCCTATCACCGTGCTATAAATGATGCGTTTTATTTTCTAATCAATTGTTTATCTCAAACTCTTATTATCGTTGAAACATAAATAACTAACTTTTACATAATTTAATTCATCAACAAATAAGAAAGACATAAATTCATAAGAATTCAAGTCTAATTTTCTTCCAATCAAAGGGATCAAATTTATATATTTATGTTATTTTCTTAGATATCAATAATTGAGGAGAGAGATTCAAACCCATGGTATTCATGTCATAAAATTATATTGATACGTTTCAACTACTTCTCTTGTTAGCTTAATACAAGAATTGAGAAATCATCACCAGAAAGTGTGAACATCCATCTCAAAATCAATAGACCACCTTATCTATAAATGTGTCGAAGATTTCTCGACTTTTTAATATGGGATAAATAACCACAAGGTGAAAGATTTTCGATTATATAATTAATTTCAAACTTATTTAGAGTTTGTTGATTGATATAGTTAAATTTACTCAAACTCATAAATTTATTTGAATATAATTTAACATGATAATAGAATATAAAGTTATAAATTTGAATTCCTGCTAAGTCGTTCCTCCACGCACGCACGACTCGACAAATCATTAAACCAAGTGATACAAAGAAAATCCTTCACCAAATCTCTATCTATTAGATTGGGTTTGATTTTGATATTTTTCCCACATCATACCATATAGCATCCACAGAGAAAGCTAAGAGTTTCACAAAAAGGAAAGACAAAAGCCAAGTTTATAGCTATTTAGTCTGTTGTAAGGTGTGTGTTTGGCAGACAAGAAAGTAAAGAAAATGAACAAAAAAACCTACAAAAA
The DNA here is from genome assembly GCA_037832605.1 of Cyclanthera cordifolia. Classification (NCBI taxonomy): domain Eukaryota; kingdom Viridiplantae; phylum Streptophyta; class Magnoliopsida; order Cucurbitales; family Cucurbitaceae; genus Cyclanthera; species Cyclanthera cordifolia. The sequence goes on from JBBMEG010050093.1 coordinate 3,038, forward strand.
TAGAGAAACAGATAGATAGTTGAAAGTGGCTGTTCAAATATTTGGTGAAGTTGAAATTCTTATAATATTATAGGTACCTAGGAACCTTTTAATTTGGACAGTGGACACAAATCTTTTTCACACACAAAGATCATCTCTCCCTTCAAATAATTATGTCATTTTTTCAATTTTTTCATACAGTATTTATTTTTGGCACATATAAACTTTCCATTCACATATTTTAATTATAGCATTTTTTTTTAAAATAAATCTTAAAAGCAGATTTTCCTTCGTTTTTCAAAATTTCTATTTTACCCTCTTTTCAACAAACTAATTGAAGTCTGTCGGTGAGCAGATTGAATCTGCGTACCAACAAACTAATTGAATCTGTCAGCTGAACTACTAATTGAAAACTATCAAGTAAAGCTAAACTACTCATTTAAAACTATATAAATTGATTAAAGCTGCTAGTTGACTGATTGATGTAAGGTCATTTTGATTATTTTACAATAACGATCCATTTTTCTGCTATTTAGAAAATATTTCAAAATTTTGCTATACATTAAAATTTTTTATTTTTCTTTGATTTTTTTTGTTTTTTTGCTATAGATTGAAAAAAAATCTTTTATTCTTCAAAATTACTTACGAGTAGCTTGATTATTTTCATTGTACAAACTGAACGATCTTAAAATATTTTATTGTAAAAATTATTGTGGATTAGTTTGTGATTATGATTTTGTTAGCACTAAACTAATTCAAGACGAATATATATATATATATATATATATATATATATGAAAAGAGCACTTTGCTAGCTGATGCATGAGCAATATCCGAAGCCTCTAATATTGCCCAAAAAGCAACTTTCAATTGCACGCTTTTCCAAAATATTGTACAAATCATTGTAAGCAAATTATTTGAGACATATCTCCTTTTGAATTTTATGGAAGAACAAGTGGATCTAAGCTAAATACATTAATTATTGTGTCCACGATACAACTTCCAATTTATTTAATCTTTCATTATTTAGAAGTTTGATTTATGCTACGCAGGTTACTAGGCATGTTTGACTAGGAAAGAAAGAACTAAGAAAGGAAGCAAAGGAAAAAATTAAAAATTAAAATAGACAAATGATTGATGTCATGAGAATCAGGAGATCAAACGGTGAAGAAAACCATGAGACGAATGTGAATTAGAAAGAAAATAAAAAAGAGAATGATTATACGAATTGAGGGTAATAATTATTATTTATGTTTAAAGAAAAACGAATGATTATATTAAAAAATGATTAATTTTGTTTGGAGGGAAGAAAATGATAATGAAGAAAATAAAAAAAAAATACATATAATGTGAGTGAAAAATAGTTACGAGAAAATAAAAAGTTGTTATAAACAAAATAAAAAGCTGTCAAGAAACAATAAAATGTGAATTTTATAAAAATCTGAGTACGAAAAAGATGAACAAAGATGTAGAATCATCCTTAATTATTTTTCTTATGATTTAATCTTGCCAAATACACTCTATATTTCTTTTCAATATCTTTCATTTTCTATGTTAGATATGACATAGACATATGACTAGACAACACTCATACAAAAATTAATAATAATAATAATAATAATAATAATAAACCTTTTGCAACTTTACCTGACTTAAATTGTAATGGTTCATATAAATTGTATTGATTTCTTTTTAGTGGTTGCTTGTCGTAAGAACGTTTTTAGTGTGAAAAAGACTTACTTTCTTCGTTAGTTAGAAAACGTCATGTGTGATGAAAACTTGAACTATTAACTTGTATGAGAGTCATAAATATCTGTCTTAATCGAATGGGTTAGGTTTGCGAGCGAAAGGGAGAATTAAAGTTTCTTAGGTTAACTTAATTATCAATAATGAGAAACAATCAGTTACATCTCCTACCTTTACTCAATTGTTATTTTCTATTCTTATTTTTCTGTTATGAAGTTAGCTTTTCTTGTTATTGCTGTTTAGATTTATTGCAGTTTAGATTCTTATTTTTCTGTTATGGGGGTAACTTTTCTTGTTATTGCTGTTAGCTAAATTCTGTAACCTCTCTTCTATATAAGAATATAAACAGTCTTCAATAACATATGGAATAAACAGTTTCAAATCTTGTTATGGTATCAGAGCTTCAGGTTATTAGACCCCCAAATATTCTGAGGGCCCAAACTTAAGCGGGAAAAAGAGTTGGATCCGACCCAAGCGAGTGAGCCAAAACGGGTATAATTTCGGTCAAAAAATTCGGATCTAGTCAAAGACGACTTTCTCTAAATGGTGCCATATTGAGCGGATGTTGGAGATTGTTGGAATACTCACATTGTGGCAAATGTCTCACATTGGTAAGGTGGAGGTTCTTCAACATATATATAAGATAGAGTGGGCTACTCCTCTCATTGCCAATTGGTTTTGAGATGGATGCCCACACTTTCTAACATGGTTTTGAGTAATGAATTTTTACAATCAAAGACATATTATTCTTTGTTTGTTAAAGGAAAAGGGGAGAGCTTCATAGCTTTATTAGTCTATGTCGATGATATTCTTCTCACTGCTAGTTGTCTTCAATTACTAGAAGACCATGGAGTATTAGATGCACGAAGTGCTTCCCATCTTACTATCGGCTACAGCAGGGGAAACACTAGACAATGAGAAGTCCCATGAATACAGAAGGCTTGTTGGACTGTTGCTTTATCTTCAAATTACAAGACTTGACATTTGCTTTGCAGTTCACAAATTAACACAATTCATTTCAAGACCTCGGACTTCTCACCTTGATGCAACTTTGTATCTTCTAAGGTGCCTTAAAGGGAACGTTGGACAAGATGTTGTGTTATGAACAAGTAATTCCCTCCAGCTCAAAGCATTTGTTGATTTAGATTGGGGAGCTTGTCAAGATACTCGACGATCAGTCACGAGCTTCTGCATTTTCTTGGGAGACTCTCTCATCTCGTGGAAAACTAAAAAGCAAAGCGTGGTATCTCGCTCATCAGCTGAAGCAGAATATAGAGCCTTAGCAAACGTCACTAGTGAAATATGTTGGTTAAAATTTCTCCTACATGATGTGCAAGTTATCACTCCATCACGTGTACTGGTATTTGTGACAGCCTGGCTGCTATTTCCATTGCTTCAAATCCTGTATTCCACGAGCGTACGAAGCAAATAGAAGTTGATTGTCATTTCGTGCGTGATAAGATTGATGAAGGGATGCTAAAACTAATGCCAATAAGGTCAAACAACCAGCTTGCAGATATGCTTACTAAACTGTTGTCGATAACTCAAATCAAACAATTCATGGTCAAGATGGGGATCCTTAATTTACATGATCGTCCATCTTGAGGGGGGAATATCAACATCATGGGAAACAATCTGTTACATCTCCTACCTTTACTCAACTGTTATTTTCTATTCTTATTTTCTGTTATGAAGTTAGCTTTTCTTGTTATTGATGTTTAGAATTATTGCTGTTTAGATTCTTTTTTTTTCTGTTATGGAGTTAGCTTTTCTTGTTATTGTTGTTAATTAAATTATGTAACCTCTCTTCTATATAAGAGATATAAACAGTCTTCAATAAACATATGAAATAAACAGTTCCAAGTCTTGTTATTAATCAAAAGCTTGGCTATTAGGGAGGGTCTCAAGCATATTTTAGATTGTGGTGGAGATAACATCTCTTCTATCTTAGTAGAATCTAATTCTTCATATGTTGTAAATTTTCTTAATGGTGTTTCCCAAGATATTTCTGAACTCAACTTTGTTATAATTGATATTTGAGACTTGATCCCATTGTTGAGAGATAAATCTTTCTCTTTTTGCAGGAGAGCTTGCAATAGTGTAGCTGATCTGCTTATAAAGCTTAATCCCTCTAGTGATGTTTTAGGTTGTTATGTAGCCCCTGATATTTCTGTGTGGAACCCGGTTCTTTTGAGGTGGGAGAATCTCCCCCCACATGTTGCTTCTGTAGTGACTTTAGAGCTTGAGTGCTCGGAGTTGGCGTTTGTTTCTTATTATATTATGCTTTTCTTTAAAAAAAAATGAATAGGTTAAGTTAAAGATTTTTAATATGTATTTCAAAGTCTCAAAGACTAATAAAATTTAAGGTACGCTTTTAATCTCTAGGTTTGATGTCTAGCGTTAGTTTGGTCCATATGTTCAAAAAATAAATACTTCTACTCCAAAAATTTCAATAATGCTCATTTTTTGTCTATGTTTCAAAATTAAACATTTTTACCCATGACATTTCAATAATGCCACTTTTGATCTCAAGGTTTGGAGTTTTTAATTGCCCGTTTTATAACATTTAGGTTTCTTGTTTCTCGTTTTTGTTTCATACTTATTGAGAAACATGCTTGTTTGTTAACCATTCTCGTTTTTTGTTCCTAAAATGAAAAAAAAAAAACGTTTCTCCAAATAGGCTTTAAGAAACTATTCAAAGTAGTATCTCTTGTTCCATTCTTTTATTTTTTTTTCGTGAAAAACTTCGTATTATATATAAGATTTTGTCACTTTGGTTGGTAGGCAATGCATGCTTACTTGCATGTTTGTTTTCAAGGTGTACTTTGATTCCCAAATTGAACCTATTCTTTTTTATTATTCATCTTGATAATAATATTAATATCCCGTTTTATAACATTTAGGTTTCTTGTTTCTCGTTTTTGTTTCATACTTATTGAGAAACATGCTTGTTTGTTAACCATTCTCGTTTTTTGTTCCTAAAATGAAAAAAAAAAAACGTTTCTCCAAATAGGCTTTAAGAAACTATTCAAAGTAGTATCTCTTGTTCCATTCTTTTATTTTTTTTTCGTGAAAAACTTCGTATTATATATAAGATTTTGTCACTTTGGTTGGTAGGCAATGCATGCTTACTTGCATGTTTGTTTTCAAGGTGTACTTTGATTCCCAAATTGAACCTATTCTTTTTTATTATTCATCTTGATAATAATATTAATATCTAAACATTATTTTATATTTTATTTTGTAAAATTTCTTAACATAATTTTTTTTAATAAAAATTTTATATATTGTTTGTTTTTGAAATTTTCAACATGCGTATTTATATATTAATTTAATTTATTCTAAAAAAAATGTTAATTTCTAATACTCTTTCAACTAGTTATATTTTAGTACTATGTAAAATTTGTTCACTATAATATATTTGACTTTACTTTAATATTTGATTACCACAATATTTTCGAATTAATAACATTAACTTAAGTTGAGTCAACATTCACTACAATAAAAGAGGGAATAGGTGACAGTTCAAACTTTTTACTTTTGAAAACACGGATATAAGGTGTGGGGCATAAGGTGTCGGACATGTTTAATGTTGGTCAATTGATGTCGGCCAATAAGTGTCGAGCAAACCGACACCCCAAAAGCTCATAACCATTATAAATTTTTTTTGGTGTCGGGCTAATCGACACCATAATAGACCGACACTAATTTTTTTTTTTTTAAACACGACATTAATAATTTTTGGTGTCGAGCCGGCCGACACCAAAAGAGCCCGACACTAAAAGTCAAGACCTCATTCTCCGCGAGACTGCCTTTCTAGAGACCCCCTTTCTTCTGATTTTTTTACCTGAGACCCCCTTACCCGAGACCCCCTTTATTCTCCCCTTTCCCCGTGCGAGACCCCCTCTTCTCACAAACCCTCATAATTTTCTTCATCTTCAAACCTCATTTCCCCCAAACCCTTTTCACAAACCTTCATTTTCTTCATCTCAAACCTCATTCTCACAAATTCAAATTTCATTTCCCCAAAACCCTTTTCACAAACCATCATCTCAAATCTCAAATCTCCAAACTCCTCACCGCTTTCATCTACTTCATTTCAAAAACTCCACACTCTTACCATTTCTCATTTTCTTTATCCAAAAACTCTTCCCATTTCTCATCTCTTCTTCCTTTCTTTTCTTTTCTTTCAAATCTCAAAAACCCACATATATCTCCATTTCTTTTATCATATCTCCTCAAAATCTTCTTCTTTTCTCTTTTTACAACGTCTGGTTGAACGGATCCGAGACTCTTTTCTTCCACATCTACAATTCCAAGGTAAAAATTATGTGAGTTATTTGTTTATTTTTTTGTATTCTTAACTATATATGATTTATGTGAAATATTTAATCTTCAAAATCTATGATTTTTTTTTTTTCATTTTTACCAAATAAGTACTAAATTTCTATTATAATCAATTACAAATTTTTTGAATGGTAACCTAGTATACATGATGTAGCTTTGATCATTTATCTTTTATATCTTGTATCTGAACCATAAAACGAATACGTACGAAATATCTTTAAAAGTAGGTGCCATAAAAATTTGTGTTTGGATTTTTACCTTGTGTGTAGGTATAAATTTAGTTGGGATATGAATAAATTATTGATGGTTAAGGATCGAATGTCACAAGAATATAGTTTTAGGGGTTGAGACTATAGACAATGTGTTACGACATTCCAAAGGGTCAAATGTTGTTTGTTGTCCATGTTTGAAATGTGTGAATGTCAAGTACAAAAATGTGAATGTAGTAAGAGACCATTTATTTGTAAATGATATCGATCAAAGTTATGACACATGGATTTGGCATAGAGAATTTTTATCAAGGAAACGAAGCAATATTGAAAGTGTTCCAATCGATCAAATTATAAATGAGGATTTGGATGACCAAATATGAATGTTTGAGACTGACATGATTATTTTAACAATAAATCGTGACACGATTATTTTAACAATAAATCGCCAATATTTGAGCAATCATGTGCCAAGAAACCGCTATACCTAAATTGTAATAAATTTACTAAGATATTTGCATTGATTAAGCTTTATAATTTGAAAGCAGATTGGATGGAGCGATAAGAGTTTCACAGAGTTGATAGAACTATTGAGCATTCTATTGCCTCGTCTTAATGAAATTCTGATATCTACCTATTATGGCAAGAAGATTTAAGTACATTGGAATGAATTACGAAAAGATCCATGTCTACATCAATGACTATTGTTTGTATCGAATAGAACTCACTGATGTCGAATTGTGTACTATATGTGGAACATCAAGATGAAAAATTTGGATGAATGTGCAAGAAGGAGGTAAAAATATTCCAGTAAAAGTCACGTAGCATTTCTCTCTCATTCCAAGATTTGAACGAATGTTTCAAAGTAAAGAAACTTCAAAATTATTGACGTGGCATGCTACTAAACATCAGGTCGATGGGTATATAAGACATACAGCCGACACACTGTCATGGAAACAAATAGACGAAAGATGGCCCTGATTTAGTTTAGAATCGAGGAATTTTCATCTAGCTTTAACAACAGATGGTGTAAATTCACAGGGAGACCAAAGTACTAGATATAGTTGTTGGCCAATGATGTTGGTGACTTACAATCTACCTCAATGGTTGTGCATGAAGCGTAAATTAATGATGTTAAATGCATTAATTTCTAGACTTAAACAACTAAGAAATGACTTAGATGTCTATTTAGCACCATTAGTTGACGAATAAGATGCTATGAAGTATAGGTATTGAATGTTTTGATGCACATCGTCAACAACGTTTCACCTTGAAAGCTATTTTGTTGTGGATCATTAATGATTTTCCTACATATGATAATTTGTGTGAGTGAACTGTAAAAGGGTATCATGCATGTCCGATATGTGGAGAGAAAACAACATTTACTTATTTAACCTAAGGAAAAAAAGATGGCATATTTTGACATCGGGGATATCTATCTATTGGGCACCCATATATACAACAAAAGAAAGCTTTTAATGGAGAACAAGAATTTGGAGTAGCTCCCGAACCGTTAAGCGGTAAAGAGATTCTTGCCGAACTAAATACTATTCAATTTACTCATGGCAAAGGACGTAGAAAAGAACAACACCAAACACTTATTAGAAGAAGAAATCAATTTTTTTTAATTTGAGTATTGAAAACATTTTCACGTGCGACATTGTTTAGATGTTATGCACATCGAGAATAATGTTTGTTCTAATATTATTGAAACCATGCTTGATATTCGTGAAAAAAATAAAGATGGGTTAAAAATACGTCGAGACATAGTTGAATTGAATATCAGATATGAGTTAGCCCAAAAATGGGAGAGAAAAGAATATTCTTGCCTCCAACATGTTACACACTAACAAAAATAGAGAAATTGAGTGTGTAAGACATTATTTGAAATTAAAGTACCGGAAGGATATTCATTCAACATAAGTTAAATAATGTCGATTAGTGATTTGAAACTTTACAGGCTAAAATTGCACGACTATCTTGTTTTGATGCAACAACTACTACTTGTAGCAATTCTTGGTATTTTGCCTAAACATGTTCGATACACTATCATTCGTCTATGCTTTTTCTTTAATGCTTTATGTTCTAAGACGATAGATTCAACTAAGTTGAAATGATTGCAAAATGATGTAGTGGTAACCTTATGTCTTTTGGAGAAGTTTTTTCCACCATCATTTTTCACAATAATGGTTCACCTTGTGGTTCATCTTGTAAGAGAGATAGAATTGTGTGGACCAATTTATTTCAGGTGGATATATCCTTTTGAAAGATATATGAAGATTTTGAAAGGTTATGTTCGTAATAGAAATCGACTGGAGGGATGCATTGGAAACAATTATATAGTAGAAGAGTCGATAGAGTTTTGCTCTGAATTTTTACAAAGAGTTGTATCTATTGGATTGCGATCATCAAATAATGCAAATGCAAATAAGATTAATCTACCATTATCTGCTGCCAATTATAAAACACCAACTAAGGATATGATTGATCAAGCTCATTTGTATGTATTACATAACTCAGACGTTGTGCTTCCATTTGTAGATCAACATATGCAAATGTTGTCTAAATTGAATCCTAGCTCTAAAAATAGAAAATGGCTTCAAGACGAACATAATAAAAAATTCAGTAGTTGGTTGCATAATCGTGTTGGGCTTGCTTTAGGGGTTCAGAATAATTATATATCATCTACGTTGAGGTGGGTATCACATGGACCTCGTTCAAAGTTACCACTTATAATAGTTATATGGTCAATGATATTCAATATCATACAAAAAATCGAGATGATCTTAGAAGTGTGCAGAATAGTGGAGTTATGATAACGGCTAAAACTTTGCAAGTTTCTAATTTGAAGGACAAAAATTTAATTATGTCATAAATGAATTTTATAGCGTATTTAAAGAAATTTGGGAGCTTGATTATCATAATTTTACAGTCATTTTATTCAAATGTGATTGAGTGGAAAATAATTATAGAATTAACGTAAACAACATTGGATTTACAACTGTAGACCTTAATCGAATTGGACATAAATCTGACTCTTCATTTTATCCATTCAAGCAAAGCAAGTATTCTATATAAAAGATCCACTTGATCCTCGTCGGTTGGTGATTTTGATACCTCCACAAAAAGTGGTTAAAGATCATGTTCATGATGAAGTTGATACTGACCAAGATTGTGGGTACGGGGTCATAGAAACATTGCCTAGTATTATCGATTTCACCTATATTAGAAATGATTGTGAGGGTACATGGATAAATAAATTGGTTGGTCAATTTTTTTTCTTATATATTAATCAGTTTGAAAATCATTTAACCAATTATATATTTTTAACATATCTTCTCTCTCTTGTGTTGATTGACATCATGTCTAGCTCGAAGAGTGATCATGTTGATGGTACTCCCGTGAACAGACCTGTTTGAAATAGGTTCACTAGAGGCGTGACAGTTTTGCGTGAGCTTGCTCACGAAAGAATGGCTGGAAAATGAAGCATAGTTCAATATAACTCTATGGGTCAAGAAATCGAAGATAGTGCGAAGAAATTGCATAGTTATATTGTTGTATGTGTCATATCACATATACCTCTCACCTACGATACGTGGGGTGATGTCCTCGATCAATAAAAAGAGAATGTATGAGATTGCGTAGAGGTAAATACTTACTTAACTAAATATTATCATGTTTTACATACTATAACTAACCCGGTCTTATTTAATTTTAAACAGTTGTCATTTCAAGTGGATCCTATAATCTAACTTGAGTAAAGCTCAGGGCAAGAGACAAACAATTGAGGTAAATTTAGCTCTGAGACGAGCTAGGACACTAGTAGAGGCTGTCAGTGGCGTACCTAGTTAATGCGTCTAAATAATCAAGTGAAATTGAATTTTCCTGGAAAAAAGAATTACAATTCAAAAATGAAATAAATATAGAGTGGGATGTAAAAGATAGAAAATCAATAGAACGAAGTTGAGTAAAAAAACTTATTAGATACCATTGCCTCTGTGATATCTAAACATAGGATCATGATGTCTATGACGAGAACATTCAGGACATTTAGATACAATCTCACTAAAAAGTTTATCAAGTCGTTTATAAACAAGAACCATAAGAAGTTAGTACATCTGCCTATTCCACTTATACAATACACAAGAACAATGAGATCATTTGTATACATTCGATTATCAGAGGAATTTAAGGTAACTAATTCTTTTTTATTTTGTATATTATTTTAATGTTTAGCATATTAGTAATGTGTCAAACCTAGAAAAATAGTGAAGAGAAAAAAGAGAGACGAAGTCTTCTTAAATATCCACATCGTATGACTAGAAAGGGTTATGCTCAACTCAATCATGACCTAGTAAGAATTCTAAACCTTAATATATATTACATGTTATGATTATTTTATTCTACTTTACTAATTCATTATTTGGTGGATTTAGAGTATAAATATTAAATCTGATCCATCCTCATGTGCACTACTATGGATGAAAGGGCGAAAAGGAAATAAAGTGTATGTTTGTGAAGACACAATTAAAGCCTTCAATCGAATTGTAAGGATGTTTCATTGATAGTATAGTTAACACTTCAAATCTCTGATGAATTTTTAATTTAATTGATAAAATTTTAAATTCAGGGTGTGTTGAAAAATGCACATCAAGGTGCAGATATTTTGACAGAAGCCTCAAGAACACCCAAGCATCGAGGATGTGTTAGAGGTGTGGGTCAATTTTTATCTCCATCAGTTTTCTTTCAAATGCCTCGCCCAAATGTTAATATGAGAGAAAAATCAACTGAACGAAATAGCCAAGTTGGTTGCTATTCTTGTATGAGAAGTAATAATGATCAATCACACCCGACACCAGAGAACAAATAAGGCAAGCAAATGAGATCATTCGAAGGCCTCAAGTCATTAGAGAACTCACTGCCCATACCGATTTCCAAGGCATTGGAGAAGTAAGTTGCATATTATTAAATTAATTACATTTTTTTATATTATCAAGTTAATATCACTATTACTGTAACTATGCGTTTCTTTGAAGGGTGTGGCATGTCAACTTGTAATTGAAAATATAGAAAACATTGTTGTCATTGGCACAATGTATGAATCGAGTGGCGCATCTGCTAAGATTCATACTCTTCCACTAGGAAAGTACAATGCCCGCGTCCTAGTGAATTTAATAATTGGAAACAACGAAGATTTGAACATTTCAATTTCTCTAAACAACGAGCTTCAATACCTTGGACAAGCCAAGCCGTCAACACTTTTGTGTCATGGCCACGTGCATGGATTATTAAGACAACCAATGTATCGAAAAAACTATTTTACATTTCCTCTTTATAGTATGTACCACATTATTGTTTTACTAATAATAGATTAAATTTAGTGTCATTGTCCTCACTTCCAAACAAAGGTAAGAAGGTTGTGTCAGATACACAATCTCATCAATCAGGCATGACGCTTCTAACCACAATCAAGTTGGTTTATCACTTTGCCAAACATAGTATGAGTGATAGTGACATGCTACAAGTAGATCTTACCGAAAGCATGTTTGGTTTTTATAACAACTGCTTCCTTGCAAGAAAAGATATTTTGCAATATTATGAGATGTAAGAAATTGGCTATACTCTTATTCTTTGTTACATTGCATAAGTAATGCATCTTTTTCAATTATTATACCAACTTGTTACATTTAATAACGTTTCCTAAATCTATTTCTGATACATTTTGCTACTTACGATCAACAAATTCTCGATTAACTACTTACTAGTAGACGATAGTAGTTTTGCATCGATTTTTGGAAATAAAATCAAGAAGAGCAAGTTAAGAATCTTGCTGATCGTTTTGACATGATTACTGATTTCCGTCAACGTATATTCTTTCGCTTTAATACCTGATATGCATTTATAAATTTTAAGCTTTGTAGAGTGTATTATATATACCTATGACCATTTTATAACAATATAAAGTCATCGTTATGTCGTTTCGGCACCATTGAATTTTGGTAGTCTTAATTCCTAATATAATATTATTTATATTCTGAACTCACTCGGTCAAAAGACACCAGATGAGATTTTAGCTCATATCGTAAATACGTAAGTTTATAAAAAAAAATAAAATTTCAATTAGCTTATTATCCTAATGTTTACACTTTTTTTCTATAATTCTTATCGATTGTGGCAATCAAAAAAATGGTTCAGATCCGCAAAATTAATATGAAAATCAGTGAAGGTACGTAAAAAAAAAATCATATATTTCTTCTATTTAAATTTTTGTCATGTAAAATTATTATAATAAAAAGATAAAATTGTATTCACTGGTGCCCTCATCAATTAAAATCTATAGTGTGTGGATATTATGTCCAATTGTTCATACGAAAGATTATATCCAACATGCGCACTCCCATAAATAAACTGGTAAAGTTTTTGTTTTACTTCATTCATAATTTTAGTCTATATAGTTTGCAAAACTTTTTTGTTTATTAATTTAGAAATATCGTGTTATGCTTTAGTTTAACACCACGAAACCATCAAGAAGATATGTATGAAGTACGAATCGAGTAGGCAGACTTCATAGGTAGATTTTTATTAGTAAACAAAGATTAATTAGTGTGTCACACTTATTCAACTTTTAACTATTTGATGTATAATATTTATGATATTGTTTGTATATATGACATATTTTCTGGCGAGACAAGTCTCTATATATTGTGTATTTTGACTTCTTGTAGGATATTGTTTCATTTTTGGAATTTACAAGATTAATAGATTTTTTGGTAATTTTAATTTTACGTCGTTATGTTGCGAAATTTCAGTTAATTTAACAAAAGTTAGAAGTTAAATTGAATTTAAAGATGAGTTTGAATGTGAGTAAATACTAGGTAATTTTTTTTGTGGTTTGACATTTTCAAGGCATTTTTTTATATATGCCTTGAAATTGACAAATTATCGCTTAACTTTTCTTTTATACAAGTTTTGAGACTTTTAATGTCAGACACAAATGATGACGGGCGGGACCCACATGATCAACAAAAAATATATTATGTTAGTTAGCATTTAATAATAAAGAGCGATTTTTAAATGATGACGGGTGGGACCCACATGAATGAAACTTTTTTTAAAATTAAAAAACGTACTTTTAATGTCGGGCACAAAACGGTCTAGAATCGACACCATTTATAATTGGTGTCGATTTTGGAGCGATACCAATGGCTTTTGGTGTTGGTCATAACTGACATCATATAGTATTGTGTCGCTCCAAAACCAACATCTTTAACAATTGTTTTCGGTTTTGGCCCGACACCTTTTACAATTGGTGTCGACTTTTGATCAACACCACATGACCGACACTAAAATCCTTTGGTGTCACTCATCGTGCGTGACACCAAAGGCTTTTAGTGTTGGTTCCAACCCGTCGCTAAATATCTTTAATGTCTCCTGTATTGATGAAAGTCGTATTTCCGACACCGTTTGTAAAAGATGTCTGCATATGCCCGTCACTAGGATATTATCTCATTTTGCTTTGTATTTCTTGTTAGATCAAATACTTATTCATGTTAAATCATTTTTTTAATACTATATTAAATCATTTTAATTTTTATCCTTTATTTTGTAGTTAAAAACAAGTAATATA
>JBBMEG010050104.1:0-54213 GCA_037832605.1 Cyclanthera cordifolia
GTGACCGACACCAAATATCCGTGTTTTTTAAAATATTTTAGTTTGACCGACACCTATTCCCTTATTTGTAGTAGTGAAACTAGTTAAGTATGAATAAGATTACTAATTCCTCATGCAACACAATTTCAAATAAATTCTCTAAGCTTTCCTAGACATTAAAATATAGTAAACTGAGATCAATATAACTAGAAAGGCTAAAATAAAAGGCTTAAATAATACTCTGAATGAGAGTTAATAGTTATCTTCAAACTTAATCTTTCAGCCTATGAGTTACACTGCACACGTTAATAGGAAAATTCTTGAGTTCGTATTCCAACACACTATAACTCTTAATACACAAATAAAGAGCATTGTAGAAGCAACAATAAGAAACAACATACTACCACTTGTTCGAGGTATTGCATAAAAAAATATGCACCAACTTGCACCACGAATAGACATAAGTAACTTAGGTGCACTATGTGTTAGGGGTCGTGCCTTGAAAAGGCTAGAAGTCTGTATTTAAAGAATAAACATTTAATGTAATAAATTTACGGTAAGATTTCGCTTATTAATAATAGTTATTATTATCAATAATTGCATTTTTAATACACTAACGATGTTCAACCTTATAGCATTAATTAGATTAATTGTGATACACCCATGATTATTTAGATGTACACTTGGACAAGTATGTAGGACATACAATAGAATCTAGTTCGAACTTAATAACCTAAAACATCTACAATAAATAGAATAAGGCAAGGTACCTAAGTCTTGGTGACACTATTGGTACCACCCACTTTGCAATAGTTGAAAATGGCCCGATCTTAGTTGTTCATGTGGAGACATGTGAGTGAGGGTGCCTATGAAAAAAAAAGGTTCTTGCATAAGACTAAAACAGAAGTATTGCGATAATTCTAGTAATTCCGTTATAGACTTCCATTAATAACTTCACTAAAGATGATCGCATGTCGACGTGATCTTAACCTTGAGTGGGTTATGAATTCTTGCTTTATGAAAGTGTCCATTTCTATGCATGAGTGAGACTAGTCAAATAGTGCTAGGTGAATATGTCTCACATGTTGAAGATTGTAGTAGTAAGAGGCTTGGAATGCAACGTTACAAGGAGGAATTCACATCGTCTTTAATATTAAGAAAGATATATAATTATTCTCTAAAGAACTGATTCTGAAGCTTGAGCTAAAGGTACCTCGCTTTCACCGGCCCAATAGGACACTTGTTTATAGTTAGACTATAAACAACTTGTTCATTAGAGAATTTAGTGGTGCATAAGAAGAAAGACGCAATTAAATTTCTCGTCCCAACTATAGATTACAAACAAGCTCGTGAAGGATTACATTTCAGATGGCTAATAATATCCATAGACGTAACTTTCTTGTAGTGCAAAAGAGTTCAGCACAAGTGTTTCGACCTTCATCTATCTCAAAATTGATATGCCTCAGCAATTATATTCAATCAAATAAAACACTAATTAATGTCAATTATGCAAGCATACACAATCATTGTTGTAGCAAGTTTTAATTCTTCCAAAAGATTATTCTCCTCAAAGATTAGAATTATTTACGCTTAAGTTTAATGCAAGATGGGTTGTAAAGTATTCAAACTCTAAAAATGAAAATTACAAAGGCTGAAGTAAACAAAACCGATCAAAGCAAGATAATAGTAACAAACAACAAACAACATGAATTCACTAAATTAAAAGGTCAGCTGGATTAAGAATATGAAAAGTAGATTCCTACAACATTGAATTTCATGGTAAGAAGTGAATCAATGCTATACTTATTCACTTTCTCTCTCAAGAATTAGTATTTTGAATCGAATGAAGTCAACAACATTATTTAGAAGTTTATCTCTAACTCTTCATAAAATAATGAGAGTAATATCACTAACCTAATGAATGCAATGCAATTCTACTCGATAATTCTTCTCTCGAAGTAGTCATAAAGTCAAATACAAATAGTTTGCTAGATGAAATATATTCTCCAATTGCTACAACAATGCATGATAATTTAATATCTCCTCATTCACAACTATGGCAATCCAAAATCACATAAACTTATCCTACAGAGTTAGGCTTAGTTCATCATCGACAAAAAAAAAAGGTTCATAAACAAAATCTAGAACTAAATGCTAACATAATCACGAAATTGAGCATCTACATATACAAAATTCAAAACAAAATAGAATTGAAACACTTGAGTTATTCAAACAAAATACAAATAAATTTAAATAAATGCGTTACAAGCCAAAATTGCAAACAAAATGTAAACAGAATTCAAGAAGAATGAACTAAAAGTAAAGGAAAAGATAAGTAGAAAGAGTAAGCCTGAATGAAGAATGCAAATACAACAATTCCAAATCTAATCTTGTTCCTTTGCTTCCAATCGCTAAAGCAAAAACTTTAAAACACTTTCTAAAAACAAACTAATCTCTAATCTAAAACTTGAGAAAATGAAAACTCTACATTCTCACTTTGTTCTCTATTCAAATGATTTAGCAATCTATCTATTTATACATTTGGCTTCAATGACTGGGATTACTCCATTTCATCTCGGGGATCATGAAAATCGAGTTTCTCTTTTGATATCCGTGATTGTCTGGGCCAGCTTGGCGCACCTCGACTACTGTCATAAGACATACTGCCTGGAAATTAATTCCTAAATAGGTGTGGTCACCATGAATTGAAGTTATCAGCTTAAGCACCTCAATGCGTTGCTTGACCACCAGACCACTTCATAGTGGTAACAATATATGAGATATATTGAAAATTTCGAAAATCCTCTCGCCCTTACAATGGGGAAGGAAATTTCATCATCTTAGATAGAGGATGAAATTTCAAATTTCACTCTAAATAGTAAAGGGAAAATGAAATATTTTATTTAAAAATTATAATGGTTTTCCTAATATCTCTTGGCATTGAATATCAAAAGATATTATTATTTTTCTTGTTTATTGTCCATTCTCCATTATTAATAAAAGACATGTAAGGTCTCCATAATCATACAACTATTTTTAGAGTATTTCATCTCAAACAAAGAACACTTTCAGAAGTTGAATTTTTTTTCCTCCTTCATAGCCAGATCTCGAACAAAACGTTCCTTGCTCTTCTCTCTAAGTTTCCCACCAAGCACTCAATGTAACAATGAAGTCATAGCCTAAAAGACAGGAGAAGATCGTTCAAGATCGTCTAGGGGAATAATCGATCCTACTCGGCATAAAGACCAACCAAATTAGATTAAAGACATCATTCAATGTGAGTATAAATTTATAACAATTCAATCACCTATGGTAAATGCATGTGAGTTATTTAATGTAAAATTTTGTAATCACACACTTTCGACGTGTTAATTGCATGCTTCTACCCTTTATCCTTAACACTATGTTAACTTCAACCCACAAACATGACTACACTCTTAAACAAGTGGAACACACCTAGAAACTCACACCATACACTATCAAAAGAGTGAAATTAATCCAACAACTCACTATACACTCTAAAGAAGTGAAACATACTTAGCAAGTCACCATGCATTCTCAAAAGACTACACAAAAGTGGGATACGACTAACAACTTATTCTACATAATCAAGAAAGTGAAGCATCAAAAAACAACTCACACATCTTTATAATAACATAGAATAGAAATTTTTTGAACATTCATCCATCAAATAAAAATGTGCAAGGAATTTAATCACAACTAGTTACATTCAAGCTGGGTTGAAAAGTATGCATAACCCATCACTTTCAGCTTTGAGCTCCCGAAACCTATAGATGGTCCATCACTCAGAAATGACACAATTAGTTGAAATTAAAATAGAAAAGAGGGGGAAGAAGTCGTTTCATTTAAAAACAAATTACACCACTTAAACATGTGTTAGCGACCATGTGTTTCACGTCTAGAAGTCCAAACAATAACATAGGTTCCAAGATAAAACAACATCATTCAGACTTGGTCAAAGTTTAACTTATTACTTGGTTAAACGTTGAATTTGACCTTTCTTTTCTTTAAGATATTACATTATGCCTAATACGTAGCATATGCCAGTCCTAGTACACAACATATCATACATTAGACTTTTCAATTAAGTAGGGATTTTATCTCATTTTCTTTGCTTATTCAGGCATCTTAGGACACTGTTCTTTGAACAAATTAACCCATGTCTGAAAAGTAAATGACCATTTGCGGAATCCTACATTGCATATCTGGAAAACACTTCGCCTATGTAAGATGCATGATTTAAGCCACTATCTTATGTTTCCGACAATATCTTATTATTTAGATCCCTAAATAAATCATTCATTTGGAATTGGTTAGCCAGCAAAACTTTGAAATAAGCCCAAAAATAAAAAACATTCCAATAAATAGGATGTTGCCTATTTACAAAATAATAAAAGATATTTTATTGTTGATGATTTTCTTGTTAACACAAGTTTCACTAGTATTTTAATTTGCTCACAATTAAAAGACTTAACATCATCGTCAAATATGATGTTCAAAGACCAAAACACTTACTTTAATCTATTGGACTTAATAAACTTGCAAACTTTTTACTCTTGGTCCTTATACTCGCACTCCTCACTTGTTGGCTCATGTAGATCTTCAAGATTTTCATTTAAAAATACCATTTTTACATCCATCTCACATGTCTCATTCTTGAAACATGATATATATTTAAGACAGTGTTAAGTACAAAACCTGTAAAACAAACTTATCTAAATATTTTTTTCATATATTCATAAAAATATATTTACAAAGCATATTCAACTATCTAAAGTTGTTAAACATCAAAACTTCGCTTTTTTTTTGTTCAACAATATTTGATATTTAGGAATGACAAAATTCAAACATGTAAAATGTTAGCTATTAGGTCTTAGGTGATGATACTTTTGATCGTTTATAATTTTTGATATCTAAAAATATTCATTAACTAAATTTTAAATAAATAAATAGTCACACGTCATTAGTTCTTTCTTTTTCTCTAATAATAAATATTTATTTAGCTATTTATTTATTGAGACAATTACTTTTTTTAGTAGGTAGGTTTGACGTTTAGTTTTAGTTTGATCCCTATGTTTCAAAATTGAAATTTTTTTTTTACCACTAACATTATATATCAATAATGCTCACTTTTAGTTCTTATGAGTATTTTTTAGTTTACTTTATATTTATTAAAAAAAATAATAAATTCACATCAAGAGTCAATTTATCAATATATTGAAAGTTAAAATTAGTCGAGTCAAATTAATTTTATTATCTCTATGACTAAAAATGAGTATTATTGAGATATCACAATTTTTTTTGTTTTGTTTTTGACAACAAATAAGTTATACAATTTTGGAGTATATAGACCATATATAAATTAGATTACAAATTTAAGGATTAAAATACATAGTTTCTCCTAAATACATACTATTTCTGAAATAATAAATAAATTGCAATAAGACATGGGTGATTGATTATCATTTAACTACTTATTATTACAAAAAGTACAATTAAAAAGAAAATCATATACTAAAAGGAAAAGAAATAGTTGTTTTTGGGCTTATTAATTAAACAACCATTATTGAAATGTTTAATTTTTTCCTTGCTTATTAAGAAAAAAATAGTAAAAATATTTTTTTATCATTATTTTTTTATTAGAAAACATTATAATTGAAATGTCAGCGATAAAAATATTTAATTTTAAAATATAAGAATCTAACAAAAACTATATTTCAAATTTATAGATTAAAAGTGAGTATTAAAATATAGGGTCTAAATTAAAATTAGAGTATAAATGTAGGGACCAAAATCAATAATTTATTTTTAAAGGTCAAAGAAAAGTCCAAACCAGTTCATTCTGATAAGTACTCGGGATATCATAATTTTACCTTTAAATCCTTATCCTTGCATACCAACGCTTTTAAAACAACCAACTTTTCTTTCCCTTTTTGGTGTGAATATTTTGAATATATTTCTGACGTCATTTTGCTAGATATTTCTTTTTGGCTTTTTAGTTAATGGCTGGCTAGCTAGCAACTTTAAAAGTTCGCACAATGCTCCAATAGAAAGCTATATAAAAGTAAATCTACAAAGATTTGACTACACATGATGAAAGTTTATCACCATTCTTCCATGCTTAAAATATTATATTTTAATGTTTCTTTAACAAAAGGCACGTTGGCTGGACGATTCAGATAAACTTGTTTTAAAGGATGTTTAATAAGTGATGGTTAGGAAGGAAAGTGATCTCTTTTTATTTTCATGTATAATAATTCGAGTTGGTTAAAATATCTGAGCGTGTTTAGAATTTTGTGATCTTTTTTTTTTTTTTTGAAGGAAGAATTTTGTGATCTAAATAGTACAAATTCTAAAAACAATATTTTTAAAAAATATTTTTATCGTATTTAGTTTTTGAATTTCTAGAATTCAAAATGGCATTAAAAAGATAAAATTATATTTAATATTAACTCGGTAATTTTTGTTAAATTAAAAAAATATGATACTTTTAATTACAAAGTAATAATTATACTGATTTATTATCATGAAACATGAAAATTAAACCACGATAACTAAAAGAGATTAAGCTAGGGTATTGTAGCTTTGGAGGGCCTCTTGCCTCAAGTATAGCTGCGTCCATGCATTGAGCCAACAAGAGCCATAGTTTCTTTGGATAGTCGAAAAGATATTAATATAATGTTATGAGGGTAGAATAGTTACTAGTACTTAGGATAGTTTTGGGATGTTAATATATTATGTATAAGGACATAATAGTAATTAAGTTTAAGGGTCTTGGTTATAAATAGAATAGTTAGGATTCTTGGAAGGATATATTGAATTTGGTATTTTTGTCTTGGTAAAAATATTAGAAGAGAGTAGCTCTCTCTAAAGGCTACGTACAATGTGGTATTGTAATCCTACTATGATCTTAATATAGTGTTCTTGTTGTATTTATTTCCTCTTGTACTATTCTCTTGTGATCATTATGACTATCAATATCTTAACAAAGTGCTATCAGAGCAATTTTTTCTGAACCAACCATTCAAACAATGGATCGTGAGGAAGTTTTGTGGGAATTACATGCCTCTATGACCAAACAAATGGAAACATGGGAAGAAATGATACAAGTTTTAAGCAGAATACAAGAAGGTTTGAAGAAAATGCAAAGAGCATAATGCAGCCAACTGAGATGACAATGGAGCCAAACATAGAAAAAAAGGTCGAAAATGACAGGAAAAATCTCGAAATCGGCAACAACACAACCAAAAAGTGGTTAAGCAAAGCCTAGGAGTGGCAACAAAGAATAAAAACTAAGCTGGTAAAAATTAAATGAAAAAGAAAGAAAAATGAAAGAAGGTGAACAAGAGAAAGAGGACAAGAAAATGTTGAAGATGGAAGACAAAGCTATCTCGTCGATCAATAAAAGAAGAGGGAGAAAAATGTTTGAAAGAAAAATAGAAACATGAGAAGGAAGAAAAAACATAGAAAACGAGGGAACTTGTCCTTTACAAGACAAAAAGAATGAGCTTCTATGCTAACATTATTACCAACAATCATACCAGCAATAATTTGCCAAAATCGTTGATAACAATAGGGCACATTATGACCATTACGAAAACACAACATTCACAAGTAGATTAGTAGCATTGACCCATGGGATGGGGATGTAACGTCTAAGATTTATCTAGAAATTATATTTTTCTATTTAATCTTGGTATCTAAACCTTTATGTTGATTTTTAATATACTCTAAAGGCTTTTGTAATCTTTAAACGAAAATTATAACCTTAGCAATCGAGGTGTATTTTAGTAATTTGACTCTTAAATGGTATTTTTGTAATATTTTAATGTTAAGTGTTGATATAAATACTAACATTTAGAGAGGAATTATGTTTTTTTGTGTTGGTAGCTCTATGGAGGTCCTTATGCACTCTAGATTGCCCTTAAATTGTTGCATGTTCCGTTGTGCAGTGGAGCCCTGCCGAGCTTGATGCCCTACACTATGCCCCTCGCAGCTTTATGTGCAGTCGTTGTATCATTTTAAGGGATTCATACCCTCTTCTTGTGGTATGTAGCTATTTAACATATTAATTACAACCTAGAGTTGTGTGTTTATCTAATTGATTGATTTTCATATCTGATTGTACCTATTATAGCATGTCACTTGTTTGAACCATTCATGACTACAATTCTATGAAAAAATGACAGGCCAAACAAATCAAATTGATAAACACGGAACAATATCACCGGCTTGGAAGATTTTTAAAAAATACAAAAAATTGATGACAAACATTTAAAATAGAAAACATTTAAGATGTCAGACACGTAAAGGTGATAAGCAAGGGGCAACATCTTAAAATACCAACATTTTTTATGTGTTCGTCATTTTAAAGAACCAACATCTTATATGTATGTCGCCGATATTGCCTATCATTTTATATGCCTTTCTAAAACTATCTGACTTCATTTTATCGTGGGTTTAAGCTTCATTACGAATAAAACGCTATGAGTTATTCTATTTCGTCTTCTTTTGAGAATTTTGTTGTCTTTTGCTTTTTTTGTGGACCATGTTGCATTTATGTTATCTCTTTTTTTTCCTTTACTTTAGAAGTGATGTTAAATCCGATATGAAAATTGGTTATGATGCTTTAACATGTAGTGTTGTTCTTGACGCCATTAAGATTAAAGACCAATAATTGAGAGAAAATAAAAGAATCCAATTTGGCCGAGTCCCTGTTTATTTGAGGAAGGGTGGAAGGTCTCCAAAGTATCCTAGTAACATTAATAAGAGGGGTAAAAGTAAGGGAAGGTCTAAATCTATGAGGCCTAGTAATAATACTAAAGTGCTACAATTGCCATAAGATTGGCCATATTAGAAGGTTTTGTCCCGACCTTAAAAAGAAATATAGAGGGTAAGGGAAAGAAGACATTATTGATGTCAACATTAGTGAAGATAAAAATGAATAACTAATATGGTTAGCACATCTAGTGATGAGAATGCTTGGATTTTAAATTCAGGTTGTTCTTTCTGTATGACTCCTAATAGGGAATTACTTAGTAACTTCCGAACTGGGGTAGAAGGTAAAGTCATCTTAGGTAACCGCCAAACTTGTGAGATAGAAGGTCTAGGGATAATAAGACTAAAGCTTCATGATGGGAGTGTTAAATGTCTTGATGATGCTAGGTATGTACCTAAGATCAAAAGAAATTTAATTTCTCTCCTTCACACTGCTGCAGCCGTGGGTTTTGTAAGTTTGGATTTTCCTTGTATTTTCTTGATTCTTGTAGGTTCAAGGAGGGAAAGAATGGGTTGTTTTAGGGATTCCTTTTTGTCGTGACTTTGTGAGCAATCAAAATAAACTTGGAGGCTTGATTTGGAGAAGAAATTGAAACTACGACTCAAAGTCTTCGTTCAAAGGAGTTAATGTTTTTCCTTCATTCCTTGTTTCCTTTGTATGTATGATATTTTTCTTTTTTTATAAGAGCAATCTCGTTAGATTTCTATTCACTTGTAAACTTGTTTGTATCTTGTAAAAGGTTGGACTCGAGAATCTCTCTAATAAGATTGTCTCACCTAAAACCATTTTTAGGTGACATGGATGTAGGGTTTACGTACCAAACCACGTAAAAATCTCGCGTTCAATTTCTTTTATTTTTCTCTGTTTTCAGTTCATATATGCTTGTTGTTTTTCGGTTTTGATTTTTGAACTATTTTTATGTTATTATCTTGAATAAAATCAGCATGTGCTTAGAATAGGTCGGAAAGTTAAATTTTGTAACAATCAGAGCATCTATTTCTTCAGGTTTATTAGTCTTCATCTTCGATTTGTTTTTCAATTGACTTCCCTTTAATGCATTTGAGAGAATGAAAGTGTTTTGATTTGTCTCTAATATCTAATGTATTATTGGTTACCATGCCTCTACTTACAAGAATATACTTTATTTTCATATCATAAAGTCCTTTTATCTTATTATTGGGTTCTTGACATAAATAAGCAAATCAAATTTTAAAAATATTGTTGATATATTCATGGATTTTGTTGATGCCGAAAAATAGTCAACGATCTATCCACAGTACGATTTATTTGGTTGAGGACGAAAGGGCCTGCAAAACAGATGGATTTTGGGCACACCGGTGTGGTGCGAGCCACAGGGCCTCCGATGCCTAAGTCAGAAACGGATTAGGGAGAAATAACTAAAGTACAAAGAACGACTTAAGGGTACTTAGCTTAGGAATCGTCCCTTGAAAGGAGGAATGAACTGACTTTTATAGCAGCCGGCCTTGTAACCGCTCAAGTTAATTATTAATGAACTGCTATGGTTGCCATTAAGCTGGATATGAAAACCGGCGTAACTCCTGGCCGTTACCCTTTAGAGGTGTAACGTTTGGTTACCATGCCTCTACGTGTGCCAATTAAAATCACTATTTGAAAAAAGTTTAAAATTAAAAGAAAGCAGCTGATGTGGCAACCATAGCAGGCAACGACCTGTTCCGCAGCCCAAGCATTACATCGCACCTCGACGGGAAACTTGACGGTCTGTCACTTGATATTGGTTTTAGAAATTTTTTGATGTATTCAAAATTTTGTATTGCTCAACTTTTTCCATCCAATCCAACTCAATCTATCGTGTTGAGTTCAAGTTCTACCGTGCAAGTTAATTATTAATTTTAAAGATTTGGTCGAGGTACATAAATTGAATTGGATTAGGTAAGAAATTTTTTTAGATTAAGTTGAGTTGAGTTGAGTTGTGGAGAGATTTTTGTTTTCAACTTAAATATATATTATATTTATAAAAATCAATATAATAATATTAATTAATCATTTAATTTCAATTTATACCAATATATATATATATATATATATATATATATATATATATATATATAAACTATTTAAAAGATTTTTGAAAAATAATAAATTTAAATTAAAAAAAAATCTATACATATATTATTATGTTATAGATAATTTCTTTTTTTAAATTTAATAAATTCTAGTTAACTGGAGTTAAACCAAATTAATTTTAGGTTAATGCAATAATAAAATGAAACTATAAAAAGTTTTATTTATTTGAATTAAGCCCATCTCAAATAAATTATTAACCCAATTCAACTCAATTCGTCAAATTGAATTGACTTGAATTGGTTAATTTGAATTTTCGAATTTTTTGAAACTTGTAGTTTAGTGTCACTTAGAAAAAAAAAAAGCATAAAAAAAAAAAAGAAAAGTGGTAAGAGTTTTGTGACGAAGATAAGTAAGATTTATAAAGGGGAAGAGAGTGGACTTTGCTTTTGACATGAAACACAATAAATAAATAAAATTATGAATTTTAAATGATATCAAAATGCTCATGAATGAGCCCTCCACGTTCACATCTACAAGTTCTCATCTGTCATTTACAAGCTTTTCCTCACAAAAGAAGACCCTATTTTTCTTTTCTTTTTTTTCTTTTTTTTTGCTTTCTTCTTAACCTTTTCAAATTTCAAGTCCTTTTATTCCTGTTTTCTTTAGTCAGAAAAATAAAATAAGCGGTAGAGAGGAAAAAGGAAGAAGACGAGTTGGAGAGAAATATTTGCTTATTAATTCAATGAACGAATGGCAGAATAAATACACAAATAAGGCATCAATATATTGTTACGCAGAGACCAATGAATAAAAGACATGTGTACACCTTATAAACAAAGAAAAGCAGAAAATTAGGACAAACGAATTAGACGACGTCGCTGTGTAGATGTTGAGTAGAGTGAACGACGTCGTTATGAGCAGTTTGTCTAACATCCCCCCTCAATTGAGAGGGAGGTTGAATATCCCCGAGATTGTCACGAAAACGAAGAAACGCAGCAAGAGACAGAGCTTTGGTAAGACCATCTGCAAGCTGTTCCGAGGATGGAACATAGTGAACTGAAATGGCTTTAGCAGCAACCTTCTCTCGAACAAAATGTATGTCCAATTCAACATGTTTACAGCGAGCATGAAATACAGGATTAGCAGCGAGAGCAAGAGCACTTTGGTTATCGCACCACAAAGTTGGAATGGAGGTAGTCGGAAAACCAATCTCATTTAACAGAGACTGAATCCAAGTAATTTCAGCCGCAGTTTGAGCTAAGGAACGATATTCACTTTCACCACTGGAACGAGAGACAACATGTGGCTTCTTGCAGGACCATGAGACTAACGATGAGCCAAGATATAGGCAATGAGCAACAACTGAGCGATGATCGTCGATGTTACAGGCCCAATCCGCATCACTAAACGCAGTCACTTGAAGATTTGAAGTCTTGGTTATGAAAAGACCAAAATTGGCATAGCCTTTTAAATATCTGAGAATCCGTTTAATAGCAGTCCATTGTATATCAGTAGGTTGTTTCATAAATTGACTGAGACAATTGACAATAAAAGCAATTTCTGGTCGGGTGTGTGTGAGGTATTGAAGAGCTCCAAAAACAGAGCGATACAAAGTTGGATTAGACATAAGTTGTCCTTGGGAAACAGAGAATATTTTGCCAGCAACCGTAGGTGTAGGACAAGGCTTCACATTAGCCATACCAGACCGCTCAAGTAACTCTTTAATGTATTTGGACTGGAGAAGGTGCATACCAGAGTTAGTTCGAATAACTTCAACGCCCAAATAGTAAGATAGAGACCCCATGTCTTTCAGAGCAAATTGTGTACTGAGAAGAGTTACAAACTTGTTGACACAGACAGTAGAGCTCCCAGTTACTAAAATGTCATCGACATGTATCAGAACTAAGACAACAGCATTAGATGTAGATAAAAAGAACAGTGAAGTATTTGCAACAGATTTTTTTAAACTTCCACCTGACTAAAGTGCTCTTAAGGCGATCATACCACGCTCGCGGAGCTTGTCGAAGACCATACACGGCTTTGTTAAGCTTACACACATGATTAGGGTGAACATAATCAATGAAGCCTTCTGGTTGTTTCATAAATACATCTTCCACAAGCTGACCATTCAAAAATGCGTTATTAATATCCAGCTGACGAACAGACCAACCCTTCATGACTGCAAGAGATAAAAAAATACAAATAGTTGGAGCTTTAACAACCAGACTAAATGTCTCATGAAAGTCTACCCCCGGAATTTGATTGAAACCTTTGGCAACCGGCCTGGCTTTGCAACGATCAAGAGTACCATCTGACTTTAATTTACTCGTAAATATCCATCGACTGCCAATAAGGTTGAGATTGTAAGGAGGAGAAACCAAAGTCCAGGTATTGTTCCGTTTTAAAGCAACCATTTCAGCATCCATAGCATCAAGCCATTTTGGTGATTGTAAAGCTTCACGAACAGACTTCGGTTCTTTTGGAACAGAGGAATCGACAGTACCAAGCATTGAAGTGATAACTTTAGGTTTATGAATACCAACGCTCTGGTTTGCATTGGATGCAGAGATGGAAGCACTCATTCCTCAGGTAGGTCTGTGGTGTTTGTAGGTTCTGTTAGACAAGTAGGGATGCAGGGTAATGTTGATTCAGAGGGACTGTTTGAGAGGAGAGTAGGTGAGGTAGTTGGTAAAGTTTTAGGGGGTATTGGTTGAGAGCAGTCAGGTGAAACAGCAGAGGAAGAAGGTGGTGTTGCAGCAGGGGAAACCAAAGATGAATTAGATGAACTATGATGATTCATTGAGGAGTTGGATGTAGAAGTAAAGAAGGAAAAGGAATTGTAGACACCATAATGGGAGAGGGGAAAGAAGAAGAAGAGAGAAACTGAGATGTATATGGGAATTCTAATTCATTGAAGACAACATGACGTGAGATATAGATACGACCAGAGGGACTTAGGCATTTGTATCCTTTATGAGAGGCACTATAGCCAAGAAAAATGCACTTGACACTATGAAATTAAAATTTGACACTGTGATATGGACGAAGGCATGGAAAAGCTGTACATCCAAAACACTTTAGAAAGGAATATTCAGGAAGGGTTTTAAAAGCAACTTCCCAGGGAGATTTTAGTTTAAGACTCGTAATTGGGAGACAATTGATTACAAACACAGCAGATGAGAACGCTTCCCACTAGTAGTACAGAGGCAAAGAAGCTTGAGCTAGAAATGTGAGACCCATTTCGACAATATGCCGATGCTTCCTTTCGACAACACCATTTTGCTCACTTGTGTGAGGGCAAGAGTGACGAAAAGCAATGCCTTGTTTTGAAAGGTAAGGGGAGAATGATCTAAATTCACAACCCCAGTCAGTTTGGAGAGTTTTAATCTTAAGAGAAAAGCGATTTTTCCATTAGATTTTTGTATTGGATAAAAGAAGAGAGGGCATCACTTTTTAGTTTTAGAGGATAAATGTGTGTTAGTCTAGTGCAATCGTCTACAAAACTCATATAATACCGAAAACCAGACGAGGAGGCAATAGGAGCCGGTCCCCATAGATCATAGAATACTAATTGAAGAGGTAAAGCAGAACGTGAAAGAGAGCGAGTAAATGGTAGCCGGTGTGACTTTCCATTTTGACAAGCATCACAAAATAGATTGTCATTACTGGATATTTGATTGTTACATAGTTTTAAGACAGTATTGACAATATTTTTTGAAGCATGACCAAGGCGACAATGCCAAACTGACCTAGGGACAGTACATGACGCATGAAAAACAGTTGAAATTGGTGAATTAGAAGTGATTTGAGACTTAGTGACACAAGACAATGACACATTATTTGATGAAGAAGGACTGGTGGACAACTGAGATGATGGAAGTTGATATAAGCCATCTTGAAGTTTCCCTTGCAGCAACACCTCCTTGGTTTCAAGGTCCTTTACAAAACAAGAATCAGGGTAAAATTCGACAGTAGCATGATTATCATTTGTCAATTGAGAAACACTCAGGAAGTTTCTTTTAATTCTAGGAACATGAAGTACATTTTTTAGAACAATAGAGGTCTTAGGTGAAGTGTTAGAGCATAAAACACTATTTCCAACATTGGTAATCGGTAATTTAGTTCCATCACCAACAGAGACAAATTTAGATCCAGTATAAGCAGAGGTATCAGAAAGTGTACCTAGATCAGAGGTAATATGATTTGTTACCCCACTATCAGGAATCCAGCGAGGATCATTCACAACCTCCGGCGCAGCAATGTATGCAGAGGAATTGGCAGCTCTCTGATGTGATCCTGTTGGATTTTGAGTACTGAGACCACGAGGATTGTTAAAGGCTTCTTCAAATCTTTGGAAATAGAACGGAGAAGTGTGTCCATCTTTGTTGCATAGCTGACAATGAAATTTGCTTGGAGGCTAAGATGAAGAGGTAGAATCTATAACATTCGGTTGAGATCCACTGTCATTTGAGTTTCCAGACTGACCGCCTCTTCCTTTGGAGCTATTAGACCCTTTTGAAAACCTATTTGGTTGATTTCCTCTGCTACCATTCGAGTGATGTTCTCGGTTAGAACTTGAGCGATTTTGAGAAACGATTCGTCCCTTGTCTATAAGATAGATTAGCAGTAGGATCTATAAGACTGTCAGGACTGGACAGAGTATATCGAGATATAGTTCCCTCAAATGTTATAAGGATTGAACTAAGCTCAAGCCATGATCCAACTTCTTTGTTTTCAATAGAATAGATGACAGGTATGTACTCTACATCCAGGCCTGCTAACACATAAGACATGAGATCGTCTAGAAGAACAGATTTACCAGCTAGCTGAAGAGCTTCAGAGGCTTGTTTCATGATATTCAGATATTCGGCCATTTTTAAACTACCCTTTTTTGTTCCCCGAAGGATAGCACGAAGTTGATTGACTGGTGCCTTGCTTGAGGCCTAGAAAAATTCTTCCAACGCTTTCCAAACTTCTCTAGAGGTCTCAAAATTTACCACTCCTGACGCAATGGAAGGAGACATTAAGCCAAACAGCCACCCACAAAGAGCTTGATCAGTAGCTCTCCATTCTTCGAACACCGGATTTGTCTCAAATTGACTCCCATTTTTTGTTGCAACTTCAACATATTGATTTTGGTACTGGTTTAGTTCCTAACACATACCCTTCGACACGCTGACCACGCAGGATTGCAAGAATCATCCCTCTTCAAAGGAGATAGTTCTTATCATCCAATTTTACAGAAAGAGACGCATCCATAGGATGACCAAAAGACGAATTGAGTTACCATTACAACTCGTTCCTCTAATGAACAAGTTGTTTATAGTCACACTATAAACCAGTGTCCTCTCGGGCCAATGAGAGGCGGGTACCCTTTTGTTCAAGTCCTAAAATCAGTTCTTAAAGGAACAACTCTACATCTTCCATAGTTTTAGGAAAGGCGTGAATTCCTTCTTGTGACATTGCGTTCCTAGCTACTCACTACGAAAATTCCCAAAGTATGATGCTTATTGACCCAGTGTTGTTTGACTCGTCACATCTATGCACATCAAAGGGCGATTTCATAAACCATGAGTTCGCAAACCACTCTTGATTAAGATCACATCGACATACGATCATCGGTAGCGAAGTAGTTGATACGATTTCATAAACCAGGAGTTCGCAAACTCCGGGTTCACTCATTCATTTTTGCATAGGTGCCTTCACTCACATGTCTCCACATGAACAACCAAGATCAGGTTGTTTGCAACTATTGCAAAGCGGGTGTAACAACCTGGTCCATAACCTTTAGGTTATAGCACGGAAGTTCCTAATGCATGAAAATTTTAAAGAAAATTTCGGCAGAGTTTCCCCTAAAATATGGAAAACTTATACCTTTAAAACCTATAAATCATAACCTGGATATTTTAAAATCATTTAAAACGACCCTGCAGGTGTAAATGAAAACATGTATCCTATCCAGGCAGTCAAATAGATAAGAAGATCTCGAGATCTCAACTTTAAAACTAAAACAGTTCAAACTAAGTTATTACAATAGTTTGTGCATATAGATATGCAATAAGACTAATACTATAAAGAATGACGTCAAACGACGCCATTGACACGTCCCCCACTAGGTCTATCTTCAGCTGTCAGTCATACATCCTAGTGCGTACCTGCAACTATGATTTGAATCCATAGCCAACATAAAACAAAGGGGTGAGTCTATGAGAACTCAGTAAGAAACCTCGCACAGGGTGCACGCAGCATATAGAACAAGACGAGCATTAATCAAAAGTCTAAGAATAACATGCACAAACAAACGGGATAGCGTCCCGACTCTCGGGTGTCTGTGCCACGCGTTCCAAAACTTGTGGCAATACTCGAAAGTCACACCAACTGAAGCCGTGAAACTCCAAAGTCACAACCCGATCCCTCAGGGTACAATAGGAAGCCTAGACGCAAGGGCTATCCGGTGGAGTCGCCCAGGCTATCCTAGGTCCCTCCGGCATGGTGGGGAAATCTGAACACGTCAGATACCACACATGGCGCTGAGCCGTGAGCGATTCAACCTGCTAGCGCGGCGCTCACTTATGCCTTAGCAATTTTGGATGCTCATTGCCTAGCAAGTTGCCACCTCCAACTCATGCGATAAGAGATCTTCGTCCAATGACTGATTCCCTTATCAACCCCTATGCATCCAAGATCACTCGGTTAAGCTACCCTTAAGGAGAACTAGGTCCCCAGCCAATACCATAAAACCCGAAAAGCTATTACACGAACATGTCGCGTAAGGCGGAGCACCTTGATACGTGGGTACAAGCTATGAAGTCGCCGGGCGTCTCCTAGGGTACCTCCAGCTGTAGGTGCAAGTATCTGTCCAAGCGTTAGCGGATATACTAGCCGAAGTCAGGATCACACTTCTGCATGACAGTTCGCAGTTCGTATATGTTGCGGTGCTCCCAACTATGCTATAGTTAGGTGTAAACCGAATAGTATCTCGAAGAGCTCCTAGGTACCAGAAAAGACTGTGGGAACCCTGATCGCGGTCGGCTACCTAACACGTCTAAAAGACCTAGTGGTCAGACCCGGTGGTCACATGTCGCTCTCAGGATGGTTGCAATCCATCCTTTCACAAGCACAATCTCTCACATCTGACTACCTCTGTCTGTTAGAGAACGGTGCCACGTCCGGCCACCCCCCTTATGGGTCCTTCCCTAACGTGCCACGTAGCAGCAGACCCTATGGTCTACTGCAACCACTTTATGGCGGAGCAGAGACATGTCGAGGCCATATGGCAGACATGCTCACACTAACAACGAAAGAGACTCGACGCGACCCTATAATCTATTGCACATGTACATAACAGGAGAAAGACGTATCATAAGCAATCTACCTACTTATTCGCCTAAGGCTCAGTACATAAGAACAGATCATCAAGACAACATGTTTCCAATTCAATAAGGAAATAACGAGCAACGAATGACATATAATCCATATTCTAGCCTACCAGATCACAGACCACATGCTTTCAATTCAATAAGGAAATATCGAGCAATAAATAGCACATAATCCATATTCTAGCCTACTAGATCACATACCACATACTTTCAATTCACTAAGGAAATAACGAACAACAAACAACACATAATCCATATTCTAGCCTACCAGATCACAGACCACATGCTTTCAGTTCAATAAGGAAATATTGAGCAACAAGGTTGTAACAACACGATAAACAAACCAACCAACCAAGAATACAATTCCACATATGGACGAACATTACAACAAGCATATGTTTCTAAGTAAATACAAGCAAACAACACTTGATTAGGGTCCCTTACACTAGGTTCAAAAAAACCGACTAGAACGAGGTTTGAACCACAAGGATTGTTCTAGCTAGGCCCCCAAACCTACAATTAAACAACAAAACAAGTAAACATTAAGAGAACCCAAAACAACACCAACGCATTCTCTAAAAGGTAAATAGTGTACCAACGATAGCTTACAAAACCCAAACAAACTAGCCGAGAGGCTAACCTGAACTACAAGAGAGGCTTACGACTATAAAAAAGCTTCCAAAAGTGATCTTATACCCCACCGAACAACAACGAACCAAGAAGTTTACTCCGACGACGCTTTTGCTCCAAATTCTTCAATCTAAACGAGTCAAAACTATACGACTAAGAGAGAAAAAAATTTAAAGAGAAGGATAACGAAAAACACACAACATTAGCCAAGAAAAATGATCTTACTTGCTATTGCAAGCTGAGTCCACGCCCGAATGTACACCCACGCTTAATACTTTCCGAAAACGCGAGAGAGAAGGCAAAGCACCGAGCTTCGAAGAGAGAAGGCGATGGACCGAGCAGGAGAGAGAGAGAAATGGCAGAGAGAGAGAGACGGCAGAGAGAGAGCAAATCGAGCGGGAGAAAGGGAGATTGGACGAGAGAGAGGGAGTAATCGCGAGGAGAGAGGGAAAAATCACGAGGAGAGAGGGAGAAATTGGAGGAGAAAAGGAGAAATCGGAGAAGAGAGGCCGCAGAGGAGAGAGAAAATCAAGAGGGAGAGAGTTTGAAGGAGAAAGGGAAAACTACGGTTCAAGTTTTGCTTATTTTCAAAATGGCCCTTTAGTTTTCTATTTCATAAATAATTAACCTTAATTTCTTAATAAACTGCTGATGGATGAGTTGGTTGGACCATCCCTTATTTTAGAAAATACCTGAGTATGAATATTAAATACGCAAATTTATGAAAAAGAAATCATTTTATTAATGATTGAAAAACAACATTAAATGTCTAACATTAAATGCTCGTTCTTAAATATACAAACTACTAGGTCTTTAGGGCAGAACCCCCAACAGATACTTGTATGTCAAATATGTTCTAGGTGGTGATGCATGCCTACATCTTGAATGCCTTTCTTGAACGTATAACGTGTATGTAAGTTGATGGATCCTAGAAACATATTGCATGTTTTCTTTGTGTTTCTTGGAAATGAATCATGTAGTATGCATGCTGGATAGATTCAGAAAGCCTATTGTTTTCTTTGTTTTCTTGGAACTGAATCATGTAGTATTCATGCTTAATTATGCTTAATTATATGTACAAACATGTAATTGACAATTCAACTAAATTTACTAAACGATGATATATGCATAAACTGAACTATTGTTCCTTAATAGGCATTAAGCTATTAACTTGGATGCTTTATATGTCTTATGTTGGTTCTTGTGTTCCATGTACTGTGGCTCGAGTGCTAAAAGACCTTAACACATGTAGCATAAGCACATGGCTTAGTATTCCTTGAAGCAGAACGAACCTTAGTATTTCTTGCATTAGATACACTATTGAGCATGCTCTTGCGTTTTCCTGCACCATAAACTTACACAGCTGCATCAAAACTATACCTCTATCTCATAAGAAAACAGGGAACACATCGAGAAGTATAAATTTTTAACCAACAAAGCCTTGCAATTGAGCCTTCTACCCTTTTTGCTTAAGCCGAAACATCTGACACGTCGATCTAACCCGCATGTGAAATTTATACCAACGCGCTCCTAACAGTTCGTTAGGGGAATACATTCGCAATGTTTGTGACCACAGACACGGAGTCAACACTCTCATCGGCACTGCTAGCTTTAGGTAAAGACACCGAGTATCCCAAAACTCTAAAGGACAACTTTTGTCCAAGCTCTCTTATCCAAAAAGAATTTAAACATAACTCAACCAAAAACTTTTCTTTTTATAAAAACTCTGGATTGCATTTCAAGTTGTATCGTAATCAACTTTTTTCAATGTTCAACGCTGTCGGTATAGCTCTAAAAAAACTACTTTATCCATAGAAAGACATCGAACTTGATACAAGCATAATTACGATTTCCTTTAAAATTGGCTTTACTATGACTCGAAGCCATCTCCACTTTCAAGATGTCTACGTGCTAGGTCCCACTGTGTGGGATCTACCAACACGAACTTCAAAGGTTTAATCTCGAGATGAACAGCATTCCGGGCATTAGGTGTAACAACTTCTTCCTTATTTTTCGTGAAGGAACAACCTCACAACTGAACTCATCATCCAACAGATGCTTCAATTGTCATAAACTCAACCGAACATCAATGAAGCATAAATTGGCTCCACATTCTCAAACCCTAGTGGGTCTTCTACAACATGCGTAATTTTACTCGTGTTCCTTGACTTTAAGCCTAAACTCCCATTGCTTGAAGCTCTTAGACCCAGATGGTCATATAAACTCTACCTTTCTCTTAACACTTTCAACACTGCTCGATCACTTGAGACTCACCTCTAGTTCTCGGCTGACTATAACCATGACACATGTTTTATAATTCCAGATGCTCACCAAGCTACAATTATCTTTCTAGAGTCCTTTAACAAAGAATGAAGCCTTCTTCCTTATGGAGAAAGTCAACTCCAAATAGAGACGAGCTCATTGGGAGATCACTTCATGCTTCACCAGCGGCCTATCACTTTGATTCCTTACCAAGAACTTAGTGAAGTACAATTCGATGGATATCCCCTTGAACTTTTCCCATGTTACTCACTCATCACCTTCAGGCAAGATCTTGAGTTGGGACACTCACAAACAATTGGCGTCGTACTTTAGCATACTTACCCCCACAACTCACTTTTAGGCCTTCATGGCAGCTCATTAATCAAAAGATATCTTCTACAAAAGACATCCAACTCTCAACCTCAGAATATTCCTTCGAAGGCATTAAGATATTGAAGGCTCCAATTCTTGAAGTCCTTCAAGCCTTTCCGAACTTGGCATAACGATGCCTACTGCAACCTTGGTGATATCAATGCTAACTCTGAGTTATAGGTTCAAAGGCCTTCACGACCTTCGATCCTAGCCCGTAAGATGACTGAGTAAGACCAAGTGACGTTGGTCTCACTTGGCACCTCGACTTTAACTAGAAAAACTTAACCAAATGGAAAAGAAGCAATTGAATGATCAGCCATTGCTGATAAGGCAAAAGATGATCATCGTGGGGTCCTTAAGACAAGGCGCTCCCTTAGCACCTCGAGCCCTAACTCTTTGGAAAAAACTTCGAGTAATGCGGGTATCTGCCCCTTCAAGTTTTCCATAACCGTTAGGTATACCATGCACAAAGAATAAAGAAAAAATGCAACACCCAATCATGATATTCCAACTTATGATTCGAGCATGATTTTCTATATTTCTTAACCCTTCTTTTAATTGTTACCTAATGACGACTTGCAGCTGAAGACTAGGGGACCCACATAGCCATTGTAAGCTATTGATCTACAAAATCTATGACTCTGAGCTCTTATACCAACTGTAACGCCCGTAATCCATAACCGTTAGGTATACCACGAAGGTTACTAATGCATTTTTAAACCAAACTTCGATAACATCAACATACCACTAAGTTTTTTGAATATTTAAGTTATTCCACCACTTAGTTGATCATCCATGGAATTTTCCATGCACTTTAATGGTAAGACCACATAATAAGAAAAAATAAATAAATATAAACTAGTATATACCAATTAAATCTAAAGCATAATAAAAACTTAGTTTCAAGATATAATAACATATTTTGGCAATTTATTAATAAAAATAAACGTAGTTTCAAAATAAAATGATCTAATTAATTATAAAAAATCAAACAACATAACAACGTAATTATACAATTTCAAAATTTTGAAATCACCTGAATTTCAAAAAAAACATATAACGTATGAACTATCTTTGCTTCAAGATAGCCATAATATATTACATAAAATTATACTAAGGTACGAAGAATTCAAAAAGTATATCCATTCAAAACTGATATAAGTATATTGATTCATCAAATTATACTAAATACCTACCAAGGAATAAGGTCCCGCTTGTGAGACGCCTTGTAATCCGTTTAGATGACTCATCAAAAATTTGATCATGCTTTCAAGAGTTGATATTTTCTGCAATGATCTTGCATGTATATCAGTATTAACTCGACGCTCTTCCTCAGCTCTTTGACGCTTCTCCTCAGCTTTTCGATCTCAGCATGCCGACGTCAATCATCTTCTTCTCGACAACGTTCATCTTTTTCTTGGTGTCGTTCATTTTCTTCCATCAGCTGCATTAGTAGTTCAAGCTCACTTAGGCTTATTCCACTACTAGATGAGGAAGAGCATTGATTCTTCTTTCTTATTGATAGTGGCTGCCAACCATCTCCTTTCACACTATCTAATCGAGTTCTTAAAACAGCTACTCGTATCTCAGCTTCTATCATAGGTTCTCAGCTTCCTATTGACTATTCATGCATATTACAAATTTTTCGTTGTAACGATAATTAAATTTAGTGAACATGATAAATTGTGAAAAAAAAAAATGTTTGCAATATAGTTAAGTACTTACATAAGCTTGGTATGTCTCTTGTGAGGGCCAGCCTTTTCCTTCTTTGTATTAAGTTGCACAAAATAATTCTATCGGTCCCAATATCTGACCTTTTTTTTTCTATTTGTTATTCATCACAAATATTACTTATGATGATAAATGTTATTTATAATAAACAATTAGAAAATATAAAATTTAATTACCTTCTCTCGTATGTGCGTGGAACTTTTTGCACTAGCTCTATGGTTGTGTTGCACTTTGCTACGAGACTCACTAGCTTTTTTTTTTAGGTTTCTTGTAAAATAGAACATATTTGTTGAAATCGTCAATATTCGTAAGAAAAAACAATAATTAAATATTATGAACTCAATACTTAAATACCTTAAACTTAGAAGATTGAAACTTTTCACACAAAAATATCAATCTTGTCTGTTATTGCAACGGTCATGTGGTTTATTTCGGACCTCTTTAGGATCAAAAGACTTAAAGTGTTGGGATAAGTTGTATATAAATTCTTTCAAAGTCTTTCTCATCATTTGTACGATAAGTTGTTTTCAGAAAGTGTCATTTAAATCGATATTAAAATGATTCTGTAATGAGAAATACTAATATTAGTCTTATGACACTCTAAACATATATTAAATCTCAAGTATGATTTCTTACCATTAACTGATGTCGAACCATGTCTTTATACGCTTCTAGAACTACATCATAAGTTGAAATTTGAATTGGAAATAACTCTATAACAAGTGTGCCAATTCGATGACTAAATTCGCAATATTGTCACATACTAGCTTTTTATGTTCTGGGTGTACTCTGATAGCTATTCGCCCATATATTCGTAATATACGATCCAAACTCAATGCTTCTTGACATTCCTCTAGTATTACAATACCCAACAACAGAAACATTATCAATATAGAAGTATTAATTATAAACTACATGAAATAAATCCACAAGTTTTTCGATCATTTATTTCTACCTTTAGGAATATGAGGGGAAGCTGAAGCAACAACATTTGCATTAGGTTCCTCTTTGAAAAATCATATAAGATCATTACCTTGTTGACCAGCCATAATGTATCTATGCATGCTATAATTAAAATATATTATTAAACAAGGATCATACTATATACAAAACTATACAATATGAAATAAAATTACCAAAAAACGTGATCTTCTTCATCACTTATGAAATTATTTTCATTTTCTTCTTCGTCGTCTTCTTCGACTTCTTCTTCGTCATTTATGAAATTAGTTTCATTATCATAACCTTGTATTATGCTAGATGGCACATGAACAAAAGTTTGGTCTACATTGTTCCTTGTGTAACAATTAACATCTATTGACTATTCTACTCTTAGCTCATTTTCAGGAATTAGTAGATCGATATCGTCGCTTTCAATTTCTTCTATTTCAGGAACATCCCAGACCTTTTATTTTGTACCAACATCACGACATTCCAATGTTTTCCATACTTTTCATCATCAATATAAAAAAAATTGTTGTGCTTGAGTAGCAAAAATATAAGGTTCGTCTTTATACCAATACAAAAATATATTTATTGATCGAATACCTAATTCAAAGTGAGACCTGCCTTTTTTACTGTCTTTATTGAACCAACTGCAACTAAATATCATCACTCGTCTACGATTCAAGAATTATAAGTCCAATACTTGACACCATAATAATTCAACGAGTCTTCTTGACTACTGACTTCACCCGGAACCATGATCCCACTATTTTTAGTACTTCTACAATTATCACGTGTTGTAGTGTGATATCGTACCTTATTAACAATGCATTCTCTATAAGATCATGCCATTGATGCGGGTCCCATCGCCATGGAGTACAAAGCATCATAAGTGTTATCTCCAATCTCACGCATTTCGAGAACCTTTTGTTTAACCAATCGAAAAACATTAGTGATGTTTCTTATATAAATCTTCTCCACTAACAGCTCGTGGTCGAATGATTTCAAATGTTCCCTATGATAATATTTTATCTCTTCACAATTGTTTAAGGCATACTAATGTAAT
Organism: Cyclanthera cordifolia; assembly: GCA_037832605.1. Taxonomy (NCBI): domain Eukaryota; kingdom Viridiplantae; phylum Streptophyta; class Magnoliopsida; order Cucurbitales; family Cucurbitaceae; genus Cyclanthera; species Cyclanthera cordifolia. The sequence continues at coordinate 25,211 of JBBMEG010050104.1, forward strand.
ACACGTTATTCCGTGATACTCAATTTTTTTGGTGTTTAGCATTTTGCCAGAATAATTCAAAATCACCAAAAATGCTTTTTTTCCCTAATTGATTTCGGATTTTTTTATTCTTGTTAGATGGGTGTTTACTAAACACTAGAAACTATCCATATTAAGTTCATGCAATATATCATCACCATTAACTACTTTAGGGGGTCGTCGTAATTCTGTCTTACCGTCAAATAATTTGCTTCTATATCAATTGTGATTGTGTGGGAGATATTTACAATGTCCCTATATGAAATTTTATTTCGAATTTTTATTAACCAAGTTTCTTCCTAACAAACAAGATAAGCTTGATATCCTTTCTTACACCAATCAGACAAATCATCGTACGCAGGAAAGTCATTAATTTTTCACAATAAAATGGCGTGCATTTTAAAGTAGTTACCCGTAAATGAGTCGTATGTCTCTACACCAGTATACCATAATTCTTGTAACTCTTCAACCATTGGTTGCAAGTAAATGTCAAAAATTTTTCCATGAGACTTCGGACCTGGAATCAATAACGACATTATAAAATTGGTTTCCTTCATACACTTCCAAGGTGGTAAGTTATAAGGCACTAACATGACTAGCCACATACTGTACGAAGTACTCATATTTTTTAATGGGTTAAATCCATCTGTAGAAAGTCACAAACGGACATTTCTTTAATCTGAAGAGAACTCGGTGTATTCTTTATCAAAATGTGTTCATCGTCATCTGCAAGATATCTTAATGCACCGTCTTCTACAACATGCTTCTTTTTATGTCATCTCATGTTAGAAGCATAACATTTTAAAGAAAACAACCGTTGTAATCTTGATAGTAATAGAAAATTACGTAAAACTTTATAAGGTATCTTTTTCCCTACAACATTGTTAGTTTTATACCGTGATTCACCACATATTGAACACTCAAGACAATCTTTATATTCATTTCGATACAATATGCAGTCATATTTACAAGCATGAATGTAATTATAACTGAACCAAAGATCTCGCAACTTTTGTTTGGCTTCATAGTAGCTACTAAGAATGTTAGCATCGATTGGGAATGCTTCTTTCAACAGTTGTAGTAGCCTATCAAAATATGTATTACTCCAACTGTTATAAACTTTCAAGTACATTAATTTTATTAAAAAGTTTAATGAAGAGAACCAAGTAGACCCATCATACAACTGATTACACGCTTCATTCATCAACTTATGGAATGAACTTGCACCACAAACTCCATTTATTGTCCGTGGAGTCATATATATTCTCTCCATCTTGATCATCTTCAACACTTGAGACAACAATCTCATTAATAAGTTCTAACATTTTCATTCATCATGTTTTGATTACTTGACTCTGTTTCATGTGTTGTTCAATTATTTGTATCGGCTTCGGGACAGATCGATGCTCATACCTAGGTACAATAAATGGTTCTCCATGAAAAATCCATAAAGAGTATGATGAGCAAAACCCATAGTTGAATAGATGATGTTTCAATTCATCTATCAATTGCCAATATGAATTCATGCAGTGTTACATGGACATCTTGTTTTCCTTTCCTTGTTTACATCTTTCTTCACTATCTCTAAAAATTGTTTAACTCCATCAACATACTCATTGATGGTAAAGGCGATTCTATAGATGATATTAGAGAGAAGGGTTTGAGAAAATGAAGAAGAAAAGTGAGGGATCGAGTTTGGGGTTTTCTTAAAAGAACGTTTGCCGACAACAAAAGCGTCGTCGGCGAATCGTGTCAACGCTGATGGTAAAGCCGTCAGCAAAGCTTGTTTTACCTGACATCATTTTTTACTATCGAGCTTGCTCTTGAATTTCATTTTTTCAAACAATTTTTTTGGGAATTAAAAAACAATAGCCAGCAACACTTTAAGCCGTCGGTAATTACCCCATTTTTTCCAATGTTAAAGCTATGTCGTTGACGTTTGTCCACTTTTTCCTATGGTGTTTTATGTCGTCAGTAATTATGCCTCTATTGCCGACGGCTTATTTTTTCGTTGAAGATTCCCTCTTCAGGTTCTTGGCTGTTTTTAGTAGTGTAAATCCTTACCGCCTAGGGTAAACAGGTATAACACCACCCACACATGATCACTCTCTCCATCCTGATTATCACCTTGCATTCATTGTTACAAGAACCTATATACCAAGAGGTACTCCTTCATAAGGTACATCTTAACATATCTTTTAACTACTTATATGATCAATCTCATAGTGGTCATCGTACTAGTCATACTAGCACAACTCTTAGTTGTTCAACACTAATTTTAACCCCGAGAACCAAGTTTGACTCCCCACTCTTTCAACTACCATTGAGGAATAAGAAGCCCGCATACGACATAACCTCTCTAAAGTATATGCCCTAACCCCACTGAGTACAAGCACTTAACACCGACCATTCATCTACTCACACAACTAATCACACTTCATTCAACAATACAAATCACATATTCGTATCTATTCATGCGCCTTGACTTATAATATACCATTCAATCATGTTTCACTAACACCTTGAATAATTTTGTATCCCTTAGGTGTGATTTAATATCCTAAAGATACAAGTACGACTACTTGCTTAAATGGGTAAAGCACGACTAATAACTCGTCTAACACTTACAAATGAGTGAAAAATTATTAGTAATTCACCCTCACGCTCTCAAATATGCGAGACACTCTTAACAACCTATGCACTCTCAAATGAGTGAAATTCCCTTAACAACTCACCATGCACTCTCAAAGGAGTGAAACACCTTAACAATTCATCTACACTCTCAAATGAGTGAAACACCCTCAACAACTCATCTTGCACTCACAAAAGAGTGAAACGCCCTTAACAATTCATAAAGAAGTGAATACCATTATCAGTTGACCATGCACTTCCAAATGAGTGAAACATTTCTAGCAACTCATATGACACTCTCAATGGAGTGAAAACAACAGTAACTCATCATGTACCCTCAAATGATTTGAACCCCTTTACTAACTCATCATGCACTTCCAAAGGAGTGAAATATCACCAGCCCCTCATATCACACTCTCAATGGAGTGAGACACCACTAGCAACATACTATACTCTTACAAGAGTGGAATATTATTGTCCTTTAAAGAGACAATAAACCACCTTCATTAATAACTCATAACTCAGTCTAAAATAGTGCAACACAACTAACAACTCACACTAATTTCCTGAACATTCAAACAACAAATAAGAATGTACACGACATAAAAACATAGCTACTTGCCTCTAAGTCGAGGTAGGATGTATGTATCACCCAATACTTCAAGCTTGAGCTCCTAGAACCTGTAGACAATAATTCACTCAAAAATGAAATCATCGATAAAAATTGAAATCAAATGAAGAGCGAGACGACATTGTTTACTTTAGAAATAAAAAATGCACTACTTAAGCATGAGTCAGCTACCAAGTGTCACACCCAACAACGTCGCTTCGATCCTAACCAAAACCATGTCAATCAAACTTGGCCAACGTTTAATCTTGACATTTTTTTCTTTAATTAGGGTATTATAAGAGGTAGGGTCGGGGTTTAGCTGAAGTGAAGGGTGTGACTGGATGAGGTCGAGGGGGTAACGAATAAGGCATGGGTAGATTTGGTAGATTGGAGTGGAGGATGGATGTAATGAAGATAGAGTGGTAGCGGTCGGGGAGAAGGAGGATGTCCTGGAGGAAGAGGTGTAGTGGGTCAACATTGAGTTGGTGCTAGGGAGAGGTGTCTGTGTTGGAGGAATATGGGAGAATGAGGGTGGGTTTGGGTTGACTGATGAGGTGGATGTAGAGGGAGATTTTTTTATCTTGAGGGAGTGGTGAGAGAGAGGGAGAATTCTATGGATTTTTTCTTACATCCCAGTAAAATGGGTGAAGGTGGATGTGAATTGAACCCGATTGATATGACTATGTCATCTATGGAAAATGAAGGGGATAATGAGGGTAGGTTAGCTTCTATGGCAAAAATAACTTTCTTTACGAAATTTTAAAAGACTCAAACACGAGGCTCACTCTGCTGGGGTGAGTAACGTGTAGTTTGTTCCTGATAATGATTCAGGAAAGCATAAATTTTTTTGATGGTGAGATAGAAATGTCTCCGCACAAGAGGATTTGTTCTACTAGTTTGGTTATTAATAATACTCCATCGGTGGAGGCTGAATGCCAGCCGCGCCAGTCACTATGAAAATATTGTGCTAGAATCTTTGGGGTATAGGGCTCTTAAGGACATTCAGAGACTTGAAGAACGTTGTTTGTCGCTTCAATCTCTAGTTTATGTTTCTTTCAAAGACAAAGTATGGTAAAACACATATGAAGTATGTTATAGTAGAGTTGGGTTTTAATGCTTTCTTGGTTGTAGAATGTGAGGGTAAAAGTGGAGGCTTGCGTTGTTTTGGAGAATTGAGGCAAATGTCTCTATTCGGTTTTTTTCACGTAAACATATTGACTATGATGTGGTGTCTGATAGGTGATGATGGCGCTTTACTGGTTTGTATGGGTGCCTTGAGGAAAGAATATACATTTGACTTGTGATTTGTTTTGCCGTTTAGAGAATAATGATGACTCTCCATGGTTGGTAGGTGGTGACCTGAACGAATGTTTATGGAAATGGGAGAAAAAAGGTGGGTCATTGAGACATTCCCACCACATGGATTTGTTTAGTCAAACTTGTGATGATCTTCGTCGTGTGGACCTGGGTTACTTAGGGGACGATTCTACCTCGTCGAATAGGTGGACTCATGGGAATTCTATCTTTAAACGCCTTGATCGCTTTTTAGCCAACATGAGTTTCTATGATTTGTTTGGCGACTTAATGGTGAAACATTTGGATTTGATAGATTCTGATCACCACCTGATTTACTTGACTTTAGAGGATCGATGTTCTGGGTTGCATTTGGATATTGGCAAACATCGATTCTGATTTGAGGAATTCTGGATTAAAGAACAATAGTGTGGGGAGATTGTTGATTCATGTTCAAATAGGCGAGTGGTGAAAATAGTGATAATGGTTTGGGAGGGAAGCTTGTAAGGTTTCAGGCCTAATTGAACCGTTGGGTTACTCATTTTGCTAAAATTCAGTCTCTGAGATCTCAAATCCAAGCTACCTACGACTGTGAGATGCCTGATTTTGTGGTTATCAACTCTCTTGAAGGTGAGTCATCCGACGCCCTGCATGTTAAGGAACTCTGTTGGCACCAACGTTCTTGGGAGAATTGGATGAAATATGGGGATAAGAACATGCGGTGGTTTCATAAACAAGCGTTCTTTCGTCGAAAAATGAATACTATAGGTGGTATTACTACTGCTCAGGGCCATTGGATGGAAAATGATTAAGAGACGAAGAGAGTCTTTCTCGATTATTTTGGGGATATTCTTACCTCTTCTAACCTGAATCAATAGGCATATTCCGCTGAGAGGTTACTAAAAGTATGAATGATCGCCTTTTTTGCCTCTTTTTTTAAGAAGGAAGTGCATCAGGCTCTGTTTCAAATGGGCCCAACTAAGGCTTCTAGTCCTTATGGTTTTTCCGCTTTTTTTTATTAGCAGTTTTGAGCAACACTGAAAAATGATGTAGTTGATTCGTGCTTAGCTATCCTTTATCATAGATGTTCATCTGGACCTGTGAATCATACCAATATTGTTTTGATTCAAAGAATAATTTTTCTAAATGTTTGAGAGATTTTCGCCAAATTAGTTTATGTAATGTGGCTTACAAAATTGTGACAAAGGTGTTGGCGAATATGCTTAAATTGGAGCTTTTGATATTATCTCTGAATTTCATAGTGCATTTATTCTTCGTCGGTTGATTTTTGATAGTGTAATTGCTAGTATGAATGCATTCATCATTTAATGAACCATTGATACGAGAGAGAAAAAGATATTTGCTTTGAAGTTTGATATGAGCAAGGCCTATGATTGTGTGGAATAGCCTTTCTAAGGGGTGTAGTGCTTGAATTGGGTTTCTATTTACAGTGGGTGGATCTGATTATGGATTGTGTGTCCTCTGTCAAATTTTATATGATTTTGAATGGTTCACCCTATGGTTCTATCATCCCTCAGCGCGGTATTCGTCAGGGGAATCCTCTGTCTCATTATTTGTTCCTTCTCTGTGCTAAAGGTTTGTCTAGTATGCTTTATGTGTTGTGGCTTGATATCTAGTCGTTAGATAGCTAAAAGAAGCTCAACGTTCTCTCGTTTATTCTTTGTTGATGAAAGTTTGTTGTTTGGTAAAGCGACAATGTAAGAGGTCTAGGTTGTGCCTAATATTTTGGTTCTTTATCAGCATGGTTCTAGCTAATTATTTTTAATCCTAGTGTGCGATGTCCCATAAAAGTTATCATTACAACTAGACTGCAAATGGAGGTGGTATCTAATCTGGGTAACTATCTTGCCATCCTTTCTCATTATTTGCGTAATAAGTCAAAGGACTTTAGTTTTACTAAAGACAATGTTTAAAAACTGGTGGCAGGGTGGAAGCACAAATATTTCTCTGTGGGATGGAAGGAGATTCTTATTAAAGCAGTAGGTTAAGCTATTTCTACTTATATGTTATGTCTTATGCAAGCCTCTCAAAGCTTCTTTATGCAGATCTTAATGGTATTATGGCCCGTTTTTTGTGGGATCTAGTCCTCACAAAAATAGAATTCGTTCGGCATTATGGGATTTGCTCTACCAACTTAAGGAAAAGGGTGGTCTTGGTTTTCAGTCTCTTAAAGGTTTCAAATAGACTCTTCTAGCCAAGCAAGTGTGACAACTTCTCTAGAGCCTGTCACACTTGTTGGTAGACTTTTGAGCTGTAAATATTTTCTTGATTTGACCTTTTTTACTGTTGGTTTAGGGTTCAATCCTTCCTTTGTCTGGCACGGTATTTTATGGGGGTGAGAGCTGCTGGAAAGGGAAATAAGGAAGAGAATTGGCTCAGGTGAGGATACTGTGTTTGATAGTCCTTGGTTGCTTCGAGAATAACCTTTAAGGTGCTGACTAGGCTAAAAGTTGAGGAAAAAAATCTGAGGGTGTGTGACCTTTTTAATGATGGGACGTGGGATGTGGCAAGGTGGTTAATGCTTTATGGAGGGTTGATGTGGATTCTATCTTATCGATCCCTATTTGTCAGACAAGTCTCCCTGCTAAATGGATTTGGCATTATACTCGAAGTGGTCTTTTTGAAACAAAGAGTGCTTATAAGTTTTTTGCTCTTATGAAATTCGATTATTCTCGTGAGGGTGGGGGTGCAACTAGTACATGGTGGAAGCGGTTATGGAGTCTCCAAGTGCCAAATAAAGTTAAATTCTTTATGCGGCAGTTTTTTCACAATTTTCTTCCTACCATCAAAATTCTTTGTGCAAGGAAAGTGGATGTTGAGCCTTGGTGTGTGGTGTGCAGAAGGGAACCAAAATCTGCGACTCATGTTTTGTGTTGGTGTTGTCATGCTTCTTCGATTTTTCGATTGTTATTGTCATTTATCTGTCTTCCAGATAAAGCTTCTTCTGCTGGGTTTGCTTAGAGATTTGTCTGTTTCTTTTGAAGGATGATTTGGAGTTGGTGTATGTGGCTCTTTGGTCTATGTAGACTGATCGGACAGATTATTGCATATTGGCAAGAATATCAAGCTTCTATAAAATCTAGTGCTAGGACCGGAATGCCTGATCCCCCCTAATTTTCTAAAGGTGATAGGTTTATTCTCAGTTTTTAATAATGTCACATGTCATTCGATGGAGTTCAAGACGGGCCTTGGGTAATTATTCGTGATTTGAATGGTTTCCTTGTGGTTGCTAAGAGCGTTATCATGATCGTCACTTGAATGTATCTACAGCTGAGCCTTCGGTAATGTTGATGGGGTTGCATTTTGCGGCCGATTATTGGATTCGCAACTTTGTCCTTGTTTCAAATCTAAAAATCTCAGTTGAGGCAATTGGTGTTAACGATCTTCTAGATTCTTCTATTGGTGTTCTTCTATATAAGATTAGTGCTCTTATGAACTCCCTTCAATGCCAAAATGTTTTATTTCGTCCTCGTGATTGGAACCGAGCTCCTTATGCTACTACTCGGTGGGTTGTCTTGACTTCTTTTTCTTTTCTTTGGGATAACCAACCTCCCGACTGGTTGTGGGAGGCATTGCGCCATAATTTTTTATTCTTTAACCCAGTGGGCATTTTTTGTTCTTAATATATTGATCGGAATAGTCTCAAAATATGGCTTGTTTTAATATTAGTTTTGACTCAAGAACTAAGAGGTCATTTGTTTGAATTCTAACCCTATTTTTATTACCTAAAAAAATAGGACTTTTTTTGTCTGATATTTAGCTGTAGCTTACTTATTTATAGTTTTTATGATTTAATTTATTTTTTAAAAGGAATAAAAACTAAAGCAATCATCAACAATGCGAAACATTGATGTCTAATCACTCTTACCGTACTGAAGCTGGCAAAAAAAATGTGAAAAATTACTCCAATGTGTTCTTTTTACTAATGTGACATTAATGTTTTATAAATATATTTTTATATCTTTTTATTACTTTTGTGTAAAAAGAATTGTGTGATAATAAATAAAACCACATAACTAAATATGTAACTTTATTTACAAAATTATACATACCGTTTCTCTCTTAATTTTAATTAGTTGAACTACAAGATAACAAACCATTCTAGTTATTTTTTATGTCAAAAAATGGTCAACCGGAATCAACAGCAAATATTTATTTATTGAGGACAAAATTGCCTGCAAAACAATAAAAATTAAGTACATCGGTGTGGTGTGAGCCACGTGGCCTTTGATGCCTAAGTCAGTAGGGTATTTGTAGAGTATTTTAGAGAGGTCTTAAGAGCTTGAGCAATAGCTTACAAAAGGTTTATCACCTCGGAATTGCTCAGCTTGAATGAAGAATCCTTTGATCTTTTATAACAGTCATACTTGCAACAGCTGCAGCTCACTTAATAATAGTTTAATGGTCAGTCGTTTGTAAAATTAGCCATTAAACCAGGAATAAATATCGTTGTAACTCCTGACTGTTACAACTTACGGGTGTAACGATCTTGTCTCAAGGGTTACTTGGACTCAGTCAACCGTTGTAGGTCCTCACCTCCATGGCCGACCCCTTAGGATGTGGGCCTTCTCGATGTAACTCTCGGACGTTACCCCTTAGGAGTGCAATGACCTAGGGTATTACTTAGAATTGGTCGGCAATTAGGGAAGTCCTGACCTTCATGGCTTGGCCCCCTTAGGGAGTATTACCTTCAACAGTCCCCTGAAGGATCAGCTTTAGACTCGGTCAACCTTGACCTCCATTACTTGCCTCCCTTAATGGCGGTGTTCACCTTCAGCGTAACTTCTGGCAGTTATTGACGGATCTAGTAGTCATTTGGACTTAGTCGACTTCAAGGGGAGTCCTAACCTCCACGACTTTCCTCCTAGGGGGTGTCTGCCTTCTTTGCCCGACCCCCTAAGGGTCGAGGCTACAAGGGCCGACCCTTAAGGGGGCGAACTCACTTGACAGACCTCTATGGGGGCTAGATTGGGCTTGGCCGACCCTCGGACGGTCCTCGCCTCCCTTTGCCAACCCTCGAGGGTCTTGGCCTCCCTTGGCCGACTCTCGAAGGGTCGTGGGCTCCCTTGGCTGAACCTTAGCGGATTCAAGCTTACTTTGGCCGACCCTCGGGAGGTCCTGGCATCCATTAGCCCACCCCTGGTGGGTTCTGCCCACTTTGGCCGACCCGCGGGAGAGTCCTAGCCTACTTTGGTCGATCCCCAAGGGGTCGATGGGCTTGGCAGACCCTTTAGGGGTCAAGGCCTCCCTTGGTCGACCCCAAGGAAGTTTAGCCTTATCGAGGTATTCCATGATATTTTTTCCTATAATAGTTATATATAAATTATAATTTAGTGCAACCTAAAACGAAAAGTGAACAAATTGAAAGATTAAACACTACTTTGTAAAAAATCTTAATCATGCATGTTTAGCTAGTCAAGAAAGGAAAGAATAAAAATGAAAATAATAATAATACTAATAATAATAATAAGATAAATTAGTGATAAACCAATAATGGACTATTTGTATCAAGTTTTTCAAACTATTATTTAGTAAATACCGGTTTGAAAATTTATAAACAAATAAGCTTTTAACTGTAACTATTACTTTTAAATACTCAAAATAAATTATCATTCTATATAGTTTTAAAAATTACATTCGAACAAATTTTTTACTACAATCATTACTAATCATTAAATTTAAATATTCAAAATAAATATTCATTCTAAATATTATTAAAAATTACATCCAAACAAGCTTTTGACTACAATTATTACTAATAATTGGAAGAAAGAATTTAGAGAATGAAAGATGTGTTATTTCATTCGTGAATAAATGTATTTACACAATAATACAAAGAGCTAAAACTAACTCTGATTAATTAACCAATTACATAACTAATCTCTAACTAATATAGTTTAATACTTCCCCCATAAGGTGGACTTTAAATATTTATAGTACCCAACTTGGATAATAGGAAAAGTAGAGTACTTGAAAGGAGTGGTTTGGTTAGCATATCAGTTAACTGATGTTAACTACGTCTTGGTAATAGTTTTAACGAACCATTTTGAATATGATCATGATCGAAATAACAATCTAGTTCAATGTGTTTTGTTCGTTCGTGGAATACTGGATTGTTAGTGATGTGAATGATGGATTGTTATCGCAAAACAATAGAGCTTGTGTTTGAGGAAAACGCAAAAATCTCACATGTTACAAGTGTCAGAGCTTGTGGTTTGTTTCTTTGATTTCAAGGATATCAATGTTTCTCTCATAAACACGCAAAAACCTGTTGTTGATTATCTTGTATCTGTACATGATGCCCAATTTGAATCAGCGAATGCGCGAGTTTGAAATGAATTTAAAGCCTTAGGAAATATTCCTTGACCAAAGGTTTCTTTCAAATAACGAAGAAGATGATGTGTTGCTGCTAAATGCTCTTTACATGGTTTAGGAAAAAATTGGCTTAGGCGGTTGCCTGCAAAGGTAATGTCGGGGCGAGAAATGGTTAAGTAATGCAATTTTCCAATGATTCAACGATAAGCAGACAGATCTTTTAGTAGAATGGCTTCGATGTGCATAAGTTTGACATAGGGATTCATGGGGACATTCTCAAGCTTTGCTCCTAATAAACCATTATCTTGCAAGAGATTGAATGTATATTGTCTCTGAGGAATACTAATACCAAAAGCAGAGTGGGCTAATTCGAGACCCAAGAAGTATTTTAAATCACCCAGGTCTTTTAGCTTGAACGATCGATGCATAACATCCTTTAAATCATTTATCTTTTATAAATTTGAGCCAATGATGATTATATCACTGATGTAGACTAGCAAGGCGATAAAATGAGTTCCCGTTATGTGTAGGAATAAAAAGTAATCTGATTAGGATTGATGGAAACTATGGTTGAGCAGAGCAGTGGTGATTACTGAAGTCGAAAGACAACTTGAAAGAAAAGTAAAAATTATTAGGTCAGATAGAGGTTGTGAGTTCTATGGATGGTATGATGAAACATGACATCATTCTAGACCTTTTGCTAGACTTCTCCAAAAATTTAGAATTGTTGCTCAATACACAACGCCTGGATCTCAATGGCAGAATGGCGTAGGGGAAAGGAAAAATCATACATATATGGAAATGGTTAGATCCATGATGAGTCATGCGAATTTACCTATATCCTTACGGATGAATGCATTATGAACAACTGTTTATGTCTTAAATAGGGTTCCAAGTAAGGTCGTTCCAAAGACCCCTTTTAAACTTTGAAAAAAGATAGAAAACCAGTTTAAGACATCTTCAAATTTGGGGTTGTCGAGCTGAAGGTAGACTTTATAATCCAAATGAAAAGAAATTAGATTTCAAAACAGTTAGTGATTATTTTATTGGTTACCCAGACAAATCCAAAGGATATAGGTTTTACTGCCCTAACCATAGTACGAAAATTGTTAAAACCGGTAACACCAAATTCTATGAGAATGGTGAGATCAATGTGAGTACAAAACAACAAGATGTGGTCATTCATGAAATAAGGGTATCCATCCTTTTACCCTCTATTTCAAAAGATATTGTAAATTATCTCATTGTTGATAATGTTCATAATGAGGAACACATAATTAATGATCAACAACTTCATCATGAGATCAACACCAATCAGAATAATACTGAAGCACCACAGAAGTCAACCTTAAGCAGATCTCAGAGACAAATAAGATCTGCTATTCCTAATGATTACTTGCTTTACTTAATAGAATCTGAAGGGACTAATGACCCGATTTCTTATTCACAAGCCATTAATAATGTTATTCTACTAGATGGGTTGAGGCCATGAAAGATGAATTGAAATCTATTAATTATAATCAAGTATGGGAAGTCGTTAAGTTTTCTTCAGGTTAAAAAGTAGTATGTTGTAAGTGGGTTTCAAAACCAAACGTGATTGCAATGGTAGCATTGAACGATATAAAGCTAGACTTGTTTTCAAATGTTTTAATCAGAAAGAAGGCATTGACTACAATGAAACTTTTGCTTCTGTTTCTTGGAAAGATTCTCTTAGAATTATCATGGCATTAGTAGCTCATTATGACCTCGAGTTACATCAAATGGATGTGAAAGCTGCATTTTCAAATGGAGACTTAGAAGAAGAAGTCTATATGTGCAACCTGAAGGCTTTATAATTGAAGGACAGGAGACATGGTCTGCAGACTTAAGAAATCAATCTATGGACTAAAACAAGCTTCTAGACAATGGTATCTTAAGTTTCATGAAATCATTACTACTTTCGATTTCACATAAAACTTAGTTGACCCTTATATATATCTCAAGTTCATAATTTTGGTTTTTTATGTTGATGACATATTATTAGCTAGTAGTGACGTTAGTCTACTACGGGAAACTAAGGAATATCTCTTGATAAATTTTGAAATGAAAGATATGGGTGAGGCTTCCTATGTGATAGGAATAGAAATATTTCATGATAGATCACAGAGACTCATAGGATTGTCTCAAAAAGCATATATTGATAAAATTCTTGAGAGTTTTTGGCATGATGAATTGTTCCTTTAGTCCTGTCCCGCTGCATAAAGGACACAAACTTGAGCAGTGTTCAAAGACTCATATGGAACAAGAAGAAATAGCCAAATATCCTTATGCATCTCTTGTGGGGAGTTTGATGTATTCACAGGTCTGTACAAGGCCTGATATCAGTCATGCAGTTGGTATGTTAGGTAGATTTCAAAGTAACCCAGGAATCGCGCATTGGTAAGCTGCAAAGAAAGTACTGAGATACCTAAAAGGAACAGAGAATTATATGATTGCCTACAGAAAATCAAGTTACCTACAGGTGATTTGTTACTCTTACTCAAACCTTGTTGGATGTCTTGACACTAGGATTTGTACTCTTGGCTTTGTGTATCTCTTATGTGGAGGTGCAATATCATGGAAAAGCCAAAAATATGAGATGTTGTTTGGATCCACCATGATGGTTGAATATGTAGCATGTTATGAGGCTTCAATTCATGGAACATGGCTGCGTAATTTTGTCTCACAGTTTGGCGCTTTAAACTTTATCTCTAAGCCATTAATTTTCTACTGCGACAATGAAGCTGCAACCTTTTTCTCGAAGCATGAAAGGATAACAAAGGGTTCAAAACACATGGACTTAAAATACATATTATTGAAGCAAGATGTTAAACTAAAGAATATTATTGTAGAGTCGATACTTACAGACTAACAAGTGGCTGACATATTTACGAAAGGGCTACCTCCAAAGACTTTTAAGGGACATACTGAAAGTATGGGTCTTGCAAATAGCTCATGAATATTTTATGTCATTTAATTTTTCCCTTACATATACTTGTAATTAGGCTTTTATATTTTAATCTTCTTTCAATTTTTCTGTTTTCTAATGTCTATACATTTTGTAAAGATGAAAAACCGAAACAGTCTTTACTTCAAGACATTATATGACCATTAAGTTAACCTCATTTATGGCCTGGCTATGAAAGTTAATAATGTTGTAGTACATGGTAGTAAGCATGTTGTGACATGACTCTCATTGACAACTAGATTAGTTAAGGCACTTATGATAACAAACTCATGAAGTTATTAATATACAACGCGTGCCTATGATCCTAATACAAAAACATTTATGAATTTTTCTATCGACCAAGAGGGAGGCTGTTAGAAAATAAGAATTAAGTATCTTTTCTCCATTAATATGGTCTTAGAAAAACATGTTTTCCTGTTGACATGCTTATGAGATGTGAGTTTCACTTCTCTAAATGAATTCTAACTTCTCTTTAAGTTATGAGAAATGTTTATGAGAAGTATGAGTTTTACTTCTCATAAAATCTTATTATTATTATGGTTTTCTAATAAACATCTCATAAAATCTTATGTGAGCAATCTATATATTGTTTAAGTGTATGAATTAATCTTCGTCCACAGATGAATAAATTCGTACATTTAAGCAAAACATATTATTCAACGGATGAGTTTATTAAGATATAACAATCCAAAAATGGTATTATGTATATAATTTTAGGCGACTACCTACCTGAGAGCCTATAGTTATCATGTTTATATACCAAAATATTGCAATTTTTTAGCCTTAATTCCTGAATCTCTATTTGCATTTAACATATCATCAACTATTAATTCAATGGCAACGTCTATTATAAAACTCAATGGAACCAATTAATTATAATGGAAAGAGCAAGTTGAGTTTTTTTTTTTTTTTTTTTTGAGATTACTTAAGCTGGACATGACTCTTCTTAAATTGAAGTCAAGTCCAATCACTAACGAAAGTACTTTTGAAGAAAATAAACTTCATAGTGATTGGGAACGATCTAATAAACTAAGCATAATGTCTTACGAATGCTAATAGATACCAACATAAAGACTTCCCTACCCAAAACTGAGAATGCAAAAGAATATTTGCAAGCCATTAAGGATAGGTTTAGCGTGCAGCAAATCAAAAGGTTGAGGAGCCAAATTATTATGTGAAATGAAAGGTAAACACCTCTGTTTACCAAGAGTTCATACAGTACATGGAAGTTCAGAATTAAAAACAATCTTATTTAGTTATAGAAGTGGCTTGATTGCATGTAGTCGGGTGAAGGAAGGGTGTCCCAATTGAGCATGCCAGAGATCCGTAGGAGATGTGGATAGATGGGCAGATGCAGCAGCATGATCGGCTGTTGTAACGATGTACAGACCTACATTTAATTTACCTCTGCCAATCGTCTATGAAGTGGACACTTCCTGAATAGTAAAATTGCCATTAGCAAAGATAACGTGCAATGATTGAGAAGTAGTTAATGCACTGATGGATACTAAGTTATAATTAAATTGAGGAACGTATAAAACATTCTGAAGACTCAAATTATCATGAAGAATCATATAGCCAATAAAATCTACCGAAATGCGAGTGTGATCAGGTAGAGATACAGTAGTATAAGCAGGATGAATGGATGTAAACATTGATTCATCACATAAAATATCAGTCAAAGCTCCAGAATCAATGATCCAAGTATTGCGCGTAAGAGGGAGTAGTGGACATACCAGTGATGTGTGAAACTGTATTCGGAGATGTGGTTCCGGAAGCAACAAGACGAGACTGTAGCATGCTAAAAAAATTTAGGCATTGAGTAATGTCATTATTCATGGGATTCAGATCCGATGAATAGATTGGAGTGTTCTAAAAACAACCAAAGAAGTAGTGTGAGGAGCAGATCCACGTGATAGCCAGGGGGATAGCCATGGATCTTGTAGCAGGGATCGACTATGTGACCGAATTTGCCACATGAGTGCAAATAGAACGATCTTTGTGCGTTTTAGACGTATGTTCTGAGCTTGAGCAATGAGCCATAGTAAGAGTAGGATTCGTAGAAAGAATTGGCAGAGATCTGCGTTGTTCTTCTTGAGCAATGAGCTTTGTTATAGTAGAAGGTGGATTGATTAGAAGGATTGAGATTTGGCATGACCAAGCAACTCATTTAGTCCCATGAGAAAGCAGATTAGGTATTCATAGTCAATGAATTCGGTAATCGCTTTTCTGCCTCCACGTGTGCAGAGTTCACAAGAATAAACAAGCCGATAGGTTGCATATTCATCTTAAATGCTTTTGAGTTTGAAGAAATATGTTGCAAATGAGAGTTGATCTTGAATCAGAGTTCCGAGTTCTCACTTCAACTGATAAATGTGATGGCCATTCTTCTGCTGAAATTGATCTTGGAGATCAAGCCAAATCGCTCGAGCAGAACCGGTGAACAAAATGCTTGATGAAATCTCTTTAGAGACAGAGTTAAGTATCCACACAACTACGACATTGTTGTTTCGAATCCAGGAAGAAAGAGTCGAATTAACTGGTTTCTCAGAATCGTGCCATCAATTAATCCAATTTTTATTCCGAAATGGAGAGCGCAAGTTTCATTAATTGATCTGCTCCAAGAAACGTAGTTGTCCTCTATTAGTAAATCAAAGACAATGACCAGGTTGGATGTATCATGATGGTGGAGGAAATATGATTGACATAAGCTTCAATCGGAACACTAGCCAGAGTCGGAGTAACAGAATCCAGGGCTATTGTGGATGAGGAAGTTGAATTAGGAGCAAAGGTAGCATCCATCACGAAAGCTAGAGAAAATGAAAAATGAGGGTTATTTTGAAAGGAATACTATATTGGAAGAAAGAATTTAGAGAATGAAAAATGTATTATTTCTTCATGAATAAATGTATTTATACAATAATACAAAGAGCTAAAACTAATTCTAATTAATTAATCAATTACATAACTAATCTCTAACTAATAGAGTCTAATACTAATCATTATTTTGAAATACTAAAAATAAAATTTTCATTTTAAATATTTAATATCAAAACAAATTTTTAGTACTTCTAAATATTCAAAATAAATATAGTTAGTCGTGAATAATTCTAAATAATCTCAAATATACGTCTCTAACTGTCCGTGAGATTTCATTTTTCTTACTTTTCCATCCCTGAGAAAAACTTGTTATGGGCGGAATTGGTGTCTATTATTAAGAGCACCGTGGTTTTTTTTTTTTTTTTTTTTTTGAATTTAGAGCACCATGGTTCTGACTTGTAAAGTCAATTCTCAAATGTTTCCAATTCCTTTAAATTGCCAAGAGAGAGTAAACTCTAATTCACGAGGAGCAGAGAGATAGATAGTTTCCTTTTTTCTCCAAACGTGAAATTTTGATTTTGTTTCATAATTTCAGACACCCAATTTTGAATTTTGATTTTTGATTTTGCATTGTGATGAATTCATGATTCCAGTTCTTTTTCAGATTAAGTCATTTTCTTCTTCTTCAATGGGATTTCTGCTCTCTCTGCTTTTGATCGTCTTCTTTACAGGTGATCACCGATTCCTTCTTGTTCATATCATCAGTTTTTATTATCTTTTTAATTGATTAACATTTTTTTATTAAAGGTGTTTCTGCAACTGGATTTACGATTGTAAACAGATGCGATTACACTGTTTGGCCGGGAATTCTCGGCAACTCCCAATTGGACACTACCGGATTCGAGCTCTCTCCGGGGGCGGCGCGTTCCCTCCACGCGCCGCCGGGGTGGTCCGGCAGATTCTGGGGCCGGACTGGCTGTTTGTTCGACCCGGCCACGGGCCAGGGCCGTTGCCAGACGGCGGACTGCGGCTCAAAACAAATGGACTGCAACGGCGGCGGAGCCACCCCGCCAGCGACGCTGGCCGAGTTCACGATCGGCGGAGAGCAGGACTTTTACGACGTGAGCTTGGTGGACGGGTACAACATTGCGATGGTGGTGGAGGCGACGGGAGGGAGTGGCGGCGCGTGTGAGACGACGGGGTGCGCGACGGACTTGAACCGGCGGTGCCCGGCGGAGCTGAGAGCGGAAGAGGGGAAGGCGTGCAGGAGCGCGTGTGGGGCGTTTGGGAAAGAGGAGTACTGCTGCAGCGGCGCGTATAGCTCACCCGCGACGTGTAAGGCGTCGACGTACTCGGAAATGTTCAAAACGGCATGCCCCAAATCGTACAGCTATGCGTTTGATGACGCAACAAGCACTTTCACCTGCACTGGGGCTGACTACACCATTACATTCTGTCCTTCGTCCGCAAGGTAACCCCACAAATATATAATACCCTAACAATTTTTTAAAACATTATTTATTTAGAGGCTGTTGGGGGTGGGGGTTCAACCCTTTGGGGTGCAGGGATAGTATCCTACCTTCAATTCAGTTCAACCTGGCGCGTAGGTGCACGCGTGCAAGTAACCCTGCGTGGCTCATGCGCGTGTTGTTTTTTATTTATTTTTTTGTTTTGATTTTGCTATTTTTCTTTTTCAACTTCTTTTATTATCTTTCCTCTGTTTTCGTTATTTTGGTGTTTCAACTTTTTTTTTTTTTTTTTTTTTTTTTTTTTACATTTTTTACATTATTTTTTATATCTATTTCAATTTACATGGACTCTCGAAATGAATAAAATATTGTTTATTTAACTTATTTATTTATAATTTTATTTATGTGTATTTATCTTAGTTTCAATATTAATAAATCATGTCTTTTTTTTACAATATATCTTGTTATTTAGATAATATTTGTAATTATTTATATATGTATATTATCATAAATATGTATTTGTTCTTTTTTATTATTGTTTGTTCATCAATTATTTTACTTTATTTGATAATTAAAAAAATATGTTTCTTCTATTTTCGTATTTATTTTCAAACTATTTCATAAATAATAATAAAATGTAAATAAACATTAAATATGTTATTTTGTAAATAAGGAAAAAATAGTATTTAATAAAATAAGAAATGAAACTTTAAAAGTGTTATTATTTTTTAAAAACTTGAAAATGTTATTTTATGAAATATTCAATTAAAAATATTATATTAATTATTTTATTTTTTATGAAAAAAACATCTCATCAATCAACTTTTATCACATCACAATCTAACCCGTCACCCCCAAACACCAATTTACTCACACTTTCCATCTCAATCCATCGTCCAAACATCAACTTCCTAATACTTCCCATGCCAACTCAACTCATTTCATACAATATCATCCCAACCCGCCCTATCAAACACGTCTTACTCTTTAACTATTCACGTCTAATATAACTTAAATTTTAACATTTTGTTTTCATTTTTTACTTTTCAACTATCACTATTATATGATTTCAGTTCACGAACTATTAAAAATAAATTTTTATTAACTTCTTTTTAATTAGGTAAATCCAAACTATTTTTTTTAATCATTTATTTTAAATACTCATTTTTAATCAATTAAAATAATCGTTCATTTCTAACTATTCATTTCTAGTCATCATTTCTAATCATTTATTTCGAATTAATCATTTATAACCATTTATTTTTAACCTCTCAAAATAATTACTCGTCTACCACTTTACAAAAATCATCATTCAAATGAATTATTACTAAAACTTAAATTTTTAATTGCTCAAAATAATTCTTAATTTATAATTATTTAAAATAATTTTTAATTTATAATTATTTAAAATAATCTCTAATTTATATTTACTCAAAATAATAATTTTATAATTTCACATTCAACCATGTTGTCTTTCTAATTATTAGGAATGTATTTAGGGTTACCAACATGAATGGGTGACAATGGAAATGAGATAATTTCAATGTTAGATTTTGTTGAAAACATCTCTAATAATCACCTTTTTATTTTTCTTTAAAAAATCATTTAAACTATTTTTTTTATTTTTCACCTAACAATTTCTTATTTTTTTTAGTAACTATTTAATTTTCATTCACTTTTTTTCGTGATAGATATTCGCACTATATCAAATAATCATGTCCGTCTCTAGATCAGCTATCGGGAGATATTAAAGAAAAGAAGACTACAAATTAATTTCACAACTTCACTTATTTGTTTAGAAAAATATTTGAGTTTGTCTCAAATACTAAAAATAAAAATATTTTTATATAACTTAGATTAAAACTTGGAACATGTATAAAAAAAACAAAAAAAAAATTATGATTTGATGACCCTTTCTTTCTTTCTTTTTTTTTTTCTTTTTTTTTCACAAAACAATTACGGCAAGTTCTAAAGTATTTTTGTTGTAGTTTTTATATTATATTGTAAATATTCATTAATATCAATATATTTAAGTACTCCTTAATATTAATATTATGAAAAGATATACAATACTCATTAATATCAATGATTATTTTTGTTAGTGATTGCATGTATACTTATTTTTTAGTTTAACTAATATGTTCTAAGTTTCCCATAAAATATATCTATATGAGTTCACCCAGAAACTCACATGTACAAGAAATAAACAAAAACTAAGCATGTTTTTATTTCGGGTGTGTTTGGTATAGTGGAATGAGAAAGAATCCAAAGGGATATGGCCCATTAAATGGACACTAAGTTTACATTACATCAAAAAAAGAATTGTTTTTTTTCATTTATTCCTCTTCTTTGTTTCCCTTTCTTTCATTTCTCTATCTTTTTCATCCTATTGTAGCCAAATATGGCATTGGTAGTTTTAAAAATAGTACTTTAATTTGTTTGTTTACTTTAGTTTTGTAAAAATACTTTTTATATATCTCTGCTTTTAATAAACAAATTCCATTATATATATGTACACTCATATATATATATATATATATTTTTATTTTTATTTTTTTTTTATTTTTTTTTTTTTATTAAATTTTAATGTTTTGGGATCTTCTATTTTGCTGAAGTTTTGAAAGAATATAGGTTGGTAGATAAGATGATGAGTTAAAATCTTAATGTAAAATATTTACCAACAATTAAATGAAAAATTGGTTTTAATTTTGGGAAATAATGATTACGTGTAAAGTGACGGTGTCATCTTCATCAAGATTTTTTCTTTTTCTTTTTGTTTTTTATTTTATTAATTCAGCCAAAAATCAGAAAGAGACACGTCCAGCAGATCAGAACACGGGCCCTCGGTTTCCTTCGACACTTCATGGCTGCCGGACTTCATCACCGGCTCAGCCGGACGCCCATCAAACACGCTGTCTTTCTCTTCAACACTCTTTCTTTTTCTTTTTCTTTTTTCATTAAATTCTTTTTTTATTCCAATCCCTGTTTTTTTCTCAGCAGGATTCGTTTCTTCCTTCACAATTTCTTGATTTTTTTTTATTTTGTAAATTTTAGAAATTGTAGAGCATGAATCTTAATTCTATAAGGCTAGGTTTGTTTTTTTTTTATAGAACAAAGGTGGTTGCCTACTGCTCTTCAAAAGTAATTGGTTTGTATTTCGTAATAAGCGATCACTCTTAATCAATTATCAAATTTCACATCAAACATATCATTTAACCACTATTAATATTGATTTTAAAATAAATAATTAATTATTGAATTACTATTAATATTAATTTTCAAAACAAGTAATTAATTATTTCAAATTATCATTAATGGTCTCTTTTCCAATTTACTCTTTTCTATCAAAAACAAATGAATTTTGGGTGTAACAACAAAAAATAATAATAATAATAAATAAATAATCTAAGCCACCTGTAAGGTACTGATTCTCTATTTTTTTCATTTTTATATTTATTTTTTATTAGATTAATTAAATTCGGTTCAGTTATTTTAGAGAGAAATTTAAAAATTATAAATATTGTTTCAAATAACATTAAGAAAGTTATAAATTACTTCATATAATTTTCAAAATTAGAATTTAGATCTTATCATTTGGTTCAATTTTCTTTTTTTTTTAATAGCCATTGTCCTTTGTCATTAAAAAATTAAATAATTGAAGGTATAAAGAATGTACTCTGACTATTAAATTTTATTTTTTGAAATTATAAAGAATGCACTTTAGCATTAAATTTTATTTTTTAAAAGGATAGAAAATGAATTTTAATTTAATTCAAATCATACAATTAAATTAAGAACTTTTCCTTAAAAAAAAAGGTTGATTAATTACTTAGAAAGCAATAACAAAATAATAAGACGTCTTAATGTACTTGTAACTACAAGATTTCTTGATTAAATCACTTCAAAAAAGAAAATAGAAAGGAATAATTGTTTTAATCTGCAAGTGGAAAAGTTGGTTTTCTTGACTTAGAATCCGAAGATACGACGGCGGTTGTGCTGAAGAGCCTTACATTTTTTGTATGCGGTACAATATGGTCTATATAAATAATTTATTTTTTAACATTTTTATTTGTAAAATAATGTAGTGTGACACATAATATGCCCCGTACACAAAATATAAGGCATTCGTATACATTCTATGCGTAACATAAATTTTCCTCTAAAAAGAATGCTTATAAAAGACATTTTCAATTTCTTTTATGGATATAAAGTTCATAGAATTAGATTAACTAAATGGGTGGTTGTATGAATGTCAATTAAAACTATGGAGTTTAATTTGTTATTGTTGAAGCAAAGATTAGAGAGAGAAAGTTGAGGTTTATAAATCAATTTTTTAGCCAAAATGATGAAATTGGGATATAATATTTAATAAAATAGTAAAAGTAAAAAAAAAAAAAAAAAAAAAATTATTGAGTACAAAGGGAGGGACCACAAATCCTACATAAAATACACTAATTGAGAGCCAAATACCGATTTTCATGATCAAACCTATGACATTAGTGTTGAATTAGATTAACACCAAATAATGAAATCTTCACCAACTCTTTCTATAAATAGTAAAAGTTCAATACTTAAACTATATTCCTCGAAGGGGTTAACAAGTCTATAAGTATATATTTTTAGGGGTTTCTTTTAGCAATAGGAGCGGAGAGACTCAAACTATAAATCTCATGATTTCTAATCTATTCAAATATGTTGTTTAACATAATTTCAACTAACACCCTCCGGTTATAAATTTAGAAAATTGATAAATGCCCTATAACTGAAACACTTTATATATAATTATAAAGGAAAGGCAAAATTATGTTTGTATACAACGTAATTTCAAAAATGTATGGTTAAAATATCATTTTAGTCCCTCTACTATCATGAAAGTTTCATTTTGGTCTCTCAACTTTCAAAAGTTTCATTTTGATATTTGAACTATATAATTTTTCTTTCCTTTTAGTCCCTAAAATTTAAGATGTCCATTTTTAGTCTAACTTTCTAAAAAGTTTAGAAATAGTTATTGGGTTTAAAAAAAATAACCATAATAAAAAAAATGATGGTGTAGAATTATTTTATTCTTTTTATTTTTAATTTTATATTATTGTTATCTTTACTATATTTAGGATAAATCTTCTCTAGGTTTTTTTTTTTTCTTTTCTATTTCTCTATTGAAACTATATATATTTCTTGGTATTATTAAAATGAATGAATAACAGAAAAATTGGAGTTTTTTTTTTCTCAAAATATTCACATGGTATCAGAGCCACCAAACCCTAGCAGCAAGACTCTGAGCACCACGCTCTCTCTCCTCGCAAACGACTCTCTCTCTCCTCGCGAACGTCTCTCTCGCAAGCAAGCAAGTTGCGATCTATGTTCGCCATCTCCGTTCGTGTCCGTTCACGATCTCCGTTCACGTTCGTTCACCTTCGATCGCGTCCTCTAAACGGTCGTTCGCAATCTCCAGCCAGTTTGCAATCTCCATCTCCATTTTTTTTCGGCAGATTCTCAGACACGTCCGTGTTTAACAGACAGATCGCGGCTGATTCTTCTGGTTCGCTGCAGCTTCAAGACAGTTTGTCACTGTCACCCGTGGTAGAAGTACTCGACCTTTTGTTGTTTCAAGACAGTTTGCGACCTGTGTTTTCCTGCTCAAGACAATTCGCGACCAGATACTGTTTCTCTCTCTTCACTGCTGCTCCGCGAATACCAGAAGTACTCCAAAACTATTAGATAAGTTTTTTTTAATTGAATTTACTTACATAATTTTTTTTTGGCAAGTAAAGATGACTAAACATAGGCTAGGAAGTGTTGAAAACTCCTCTCATTATCAACCTCCTTTCAAATTGTGACCAATCACAAACTCCAAGGTCACAATTTCCTTCAATGGAATCAATCCGTGTTCATATATATATTTGTGACAGAGGCAAAGATGGTCACTTAACTGGAGATATTCTTGTCCCTAAAGTGGACAATCCGAAAAATTGATTGTGGAAAATTGATGACCACCTTGTCATGTCTTGGCTTCTCAACTCCATGACTCCTAAAGTTGGAGAGAATTTTTTACTTTGTAAAACTGCAAAAGAAATATGGGATGTTGCTCGAGAAACGTACTCATGCTCGGAAAACTCATCCGCTCTCTTGGTCATAGAAACTCAACTATATAATTTACGACAAGGAGAACTCATTGTCACACAATATTACAATCTTCTTGTTCGAAACTGGTAACAGTTGGATATGTACGAGGTTTATAACTGAAGTGTGGAGAAGACATGAAAACGTATAAAGAAATTGTTGAGAAAAAGAGAATATTGAGATTTCTACTGGGTCTTAACAAAGAGTTAGACGATGTAAGAGGAAGACTTATGAGTGAAAAAAGGTTACCATCTCTTAGAGAAGTCTTCTCTAAAGTTCAAAGAGCAGAAAGCAGAAAAGAG
The DNA here is from genome assembly GCA_037832605.1 of Cyclanthera cordifolia. NCBI lineage: Eukaryota > Viridiplantae > Streptophyta > Magnoliopsida > Cucurbitales > Cucurbitaceae > Cyclanthera > Cyclanthera cordifolia. The sequence continues at coordinate 49,796 of JBBMEG010050104.1, forward strand.
CTAATGATGCCCGAAACAGAGAAATGTTTTGGAGCAGAAACTTCAGCCATGATAACACACAATTCATCCCAAAATGGTAGAATCAAGGGAATCGCCCTTGTGTGATCACTGCAAAAAGGTGGGACATGTACGAGAAACCTATTGGAAAATTCATGGCAAACCAGCAAATTGGAAACCAACTAAGAAAGTGAATGATGTCCATACTCATGTTGTTACTGCTCCCTCACAAAATTCTCCAACTCCAACTGTTTTTTCAAAAGAGCAATTGGAAGCATTACATAATATAATTGGTCACCTTTCATTCTCAACTTCTACATCATCTTCTTGTGGCGAGAAACCTTCCAACAATCTTGCTTACCAAGGTACGAGTCTTTCTTATCTCTCTGTAAAAAATGGCAAATATAAACCATGGGTTATGGATTCAGGAGCATCTGATCACATAACTGGAGACATCAACTTATTTCAACAGTTCAAGTCCATACCTGGGTATTCATCAGTTTGCATCCAAGATGGTTCTCTCTCCAAAGTAACAGGAAAAGGGTCTATAAAATTGACAGATGGCCTCACTCTTTATGATGTGCTTTATGTTCCTAAATTAGACTTCAATTTGATTTATGTTAGTAAACTCACACGTGGTTCCAAGTGCACCACTAACTTTTATTCAAATTTATGTGAATTTTAGGAGGTGGATTCGGGGAAGGTGATTGGTAGTGCTAGGCAACATGGTGGCCTCTATCTACTGTTAGACAATTGGCATTCAAGTTTGATCGTCAGCCCTAGTCTTAACTTTTGTGTCGAGTCTGTTAATCTTATTTCCAAGTTAGAGTCTTTATCAAGTGAAAGTCAAATTATGTTATGACATTTTTGTCTTAGTCATCCAAATTTTATGTACCTTGAAAAAATATTTCCTAATCTATTTTTCAATAAAAGATCGAATCTCTTTCAATGTGAAACTTATCAACTCGCAAAAAACACTAGAAATGTTTACCCCAGTATACCTTATAAATCCTCAATGCCATTCTCTCTCATCCATAGTGACATATGAAGACCTTCTCGAGTAAAAAATGTTTCAGGTGCACGATGGTTTCTCACCTTTATTGACGATAACACAAGAATGACTTGGACCTTTCTCATGAAGGATAAATCTGAAACTTCAAACCTCTTCGTTCTTTTCATGTCATGATCTTGAACCAATTTGGAAGTAAAATTCAAATACTTATAATAGGCAATGCTCGAGACTATTTTAATTCCAACCTTGGCCCATATCTACTATCCCATGGCATTGTTCACACTAGTTCATGTGTGGATACTCCTCAACAAAATGGCATTGCTGAGCGAAAGAATAGACATCTTCTGCAGGTAGCTTTTCCCTCATGATTGCGACAAATGTTCCTAAGCAATTTTGGGGGAAGCCATTCTTACTGCAACCTTTCTCATCAATCGTTTGCCCAGTCGTGTTCTTCATTTTAAATCCCCTCGAGATGTACTTCTTCAAAATCACCCTCAAACGCAAAACCACTCTTCAAACTTACCCTTCCGACTGTTTGGTTGCTCGTTTTTTGTTCACAACCATTCTCCTCACAAGTCTAAACTTGATCCTAAATCCATTAAGTGAATTTTCCTTGGGTATGCCTCGCACAACAAAGGTTACAGATGTTATTCACCAATCACTAGAAAAATGTTCACATCCATGGATATCACCTTCTTTGAAAACCAACCTTTCTACACCGAGTCTCAAATTCAGGAGGGGAGTGTGAGGGAATTTGAAATTGAATCATCGATTTCTCAATCTAGTATCCTAACTATTCCTGAAAATGAGTTAATGTTCCTCAGTCTAGTATCCCAACCATTCTTGAAAAAGAGTCATTTGTTCCTCAGCCTATCCCAACTACTATTGAAGCCCCCCAAACTCCCATGGCTATTGTCTACACAAGGAGAAAGGAGGTTGTTGTAAAAAACCAAGAATGCCAATCGTCTGAACCAGATTCATCATCGTTGAATTCCACAAGTGAAAATATCAATATTATGGTACCTGTGATTGATGATCTGACCTTGCCCATTGCTTAGAGAAAAGGTGTCAAAAGTTGCACCAACCATCCCATCGAAAAATATGTTGCATATGGGAATTTGCTTCCATCTTACAAATCCTTTGTAACTCAATTGGATAATACTTACATTCCTGATAGCATCAATGACGCTTTAAAATGTCCAAAATGGAAAGAAGTTGTTTATGAAGAAGTCAAAGCCCTTGAAAATAATAAGACATGAACTCTCACAAAGCTTCCACAGGGAAAGCGTCCAGTTGGTTGCAAATGGATTTTCACTGTCAAATACAAATCTGATGGAAGTGTGGAACGATTTAAAGTCAGACTTGTTGCAAAAGGATTCACACAATCTTACGGAATAGATTATGAAAAAACATTTGCCCCAGTTGCAAAATTGAATATTGTGCGCGTATTGTTATCCTTAGCTGTAAATCTAGACTGGCCTCTACACCAACTTGATGTCAAGGATGCATTCCTTAATGGTGATCTCGAAGAAGAAGTTTACATGCAAGTTCCTCCTGGATTAGAAACCATTCTAACAGAAATATGGTGTGCAAGCTTAACAAGGCGTTATATGGTTTAAAACAATCTCCGCGTGCTTGGTTTGACAAATTTTCTAAAACACTTATATCTAGTGGCTATTACCAATGTCAAGCTGACCATACTTTGTTTCTGAAATCTTCAAATCACAAATCTGCAATTATAATTGTTTATGTGGATGATATCATCATTACAGGAAATGACAGTGACGAAATCAGCAAACTTAAAAGAATGCTTTCGACTGAGTTTGAAATCAAAGACTTAGGAAACTTGAAGTATTTCCTAGGTATGGAAGTGGCACGGTCTGATTAAAGGATTGTAATTTCACAAAGAAAATATATCATAGATCTTTTAAAGGAGATGGAAATCTTGGTTGCAAACCTGCTGAAACCCTCATGGATCCTAATCTAGTTTTTCGGACAAATGAAGATAACAGTCCGGTTAAAAAAGTTATGTATCAAAGACTTGTAGGAAAATTAATCTACTTGTCTCAAACTAGACCTGATATTGCTTACTCTGTTAGCATCGTCAGTCAGTACATGAACAACCCCAATAAACAGCATTTGTATGCAGTGAATAGAATATTAAGATATCTGAAATTTACTCCTGGTCATAGGTTGTTATTTAAAAAGTCCTCAAACAGGTCAGTGGATCTCTATACTGATGCAAGTTGGGCAGGGGAATTAACTGACAGAAAATCTACCACGGGTTATTGTTCGTATGTTTGGGGCAATTTAGATACATGGAGAAGTAAGAAACAAATTGTTGTATCAAGAACTCGTGATGAAGCCGAATATATAGCTCTTGCCTTGGGAATTTGTAAAGGTATATGGATTCACAAACTCTTTATAGAATGAAAGTTGAGACTCAAAAATCAATGATAATGTTTTGTGACAGTCAATCCACCATAAACATTCCTAAGAATCATGTTTAGCATGACAGAACAAAACACATTGAAATAGATAGACACTTCATATTTGAGAAAGTCAACAACAACACTGTGGAGTTAAACTATATTTCATCTCGTTGTCAAATTGCTGATATACTCACCAAGGCTCTACCAAGAACTATCTTTGAAGAATTCAACTCCAAGCTTGGCTTGTATAACATTTACAATCCAGCTTGAGGGGGAGTGTAGAATTATTTTATTCCTTTTATTTTTAATTTTATATTATTGTTATCTTTACCATATTTAGGATAAATCTTCTCTAGGTTTTTTTTCCTTTTCTATTTCTTTATTGAAACTATATATATTCCTTTGTATTATTAAGACAAATGAATAACAAAAAATTGAAGTTTTTTCTTTTTCTCAAAATATTCACCGATGAAATGGCAAAAAGTAATAATAAATTAATTAATATCATCTTTATCACACATCTCTCAACACCTAATTATTGTTCTTCAAGAAAGAAAAGAAAAACAGAGTATAAAAGTGCGTGTGTTTTCGTGGATGTGTTTTATACTTTGTTTTTCCAGTTGAGAGAGGTGTGATTCGTCAAACACAAAATTTTCTTACTTATGTATAAAAAATGATTGTTCCTGTTGATGCCGAAAAATGGTTAACGGTCTATCCACAACACAATTTATTTGATAGAGGACGAAAGGCCTGCAAAACAGAAAGGCTTAGGGAACACCGATGTGGTCTGAGCCACAGGGCCTCCGATGCCTAAATCAGAAAACGGGTAATAAGAGAATAATAGGAATACTAAGAATGGACTAAGGTACTTAGCTTAGGAATCGCCCCCTTCAAGGGTGGAATGAACTGACTCTTATAGCAGCCGGCTTTGTAACCGCTGCGGCTCACTTATGGCGATGTAACGGTCGGCCGTTTAG